>PVIJ01005224.1:0-106442 GCA_004024925.1 Scalopus aquaticus
CAGCCTGACAGGTTCTGGCCACTTGCATCTTACTGAAACCAGCAGCTCCCCGTCTTTGGGAGACTTGCCCATTGTATAAACAAATCCTTCATTCGGAATGTTTGGAAATTACATCATATGGTTTCCAGTGGGTTAAAAGTGGGTGAAAAGGATGAAGTTACTGGTCAGTGTTGATGTTACCCTTCTTACACTGTTTAAGAGGTTTACAGACTTTTCAAAAGAGTGGTGCACATGTGCATGCCTGATACAGAGGCTCTGGAGAGTCCACAGAATGTGACAAATCACATGTTTTCCCCTCCCCCCTTGCAGAGATCAGCCCAAATGAAATCATCTGGTTTTGACATACTTGGTTCCATAATGGGACTGGGAACTATTCTAAGAATCTTCTTCCATGAATGCAAATCTCCTGCTGTTGATTTGTGGTTTATTTTCCTCCACAGGGTGGCAGGGACCCCCAGCTGGCTTCTGCATGGGATTCTGTCCCCGCCCCTATCCTGGGACGCAGCAGGGGAATATGGGGTGACCGCTCAGACAGATAGAAGAGCTGAAGGATGCCAGTTGAGACTTCAGACAGCTCCCACTGCTGTCCTAAGTCTTACCCTCTACATCCGCCTCCCACCCTGACAATAACGGCAAAGTACGATGAAGAGGATGGCTGATGGTGCCAGCAAGATGGGGTCCATTTCAAACATGTAAGCATTGTCAGCGAGGACACTGATCAGGTGGTGCCATTTATTCTTGGGTTTTTGTGAACAATGAGCAACGAAACCACTGGTGAGATCCTCTGATGTTTTTAGGACCCTCATTAGATCAGTTACTCCTTCTGTCGCTATTTTTACATGTAGAAGCTGTGCCCCGTGGTCGGAGTGAGGGCAAATTCTATCTTTTTTCTTTCCACTGAACACCTGTCCTGTGGCCACCAGGGACAGAGGGGCCCTCGGCACTGGCTGAGGATCTGAAGGGCAGTGTCTAGAGCCTCAGAGGACTGGTGTCATAGAGACACCACAGAGATGCGCATGCCCAGGCCCAGCCAGGACTGCCTGTCACCAAGGTGCGTTGGGGCCTAGCCCTGAAGCTAAGAGTTTGTCTGTCCTTGACGTCTGTGGATCTTACTGAGCGTCTCTGCACACAGAGCCTCAGATACGCCGCGTTCTGTGGACTCCCTCCCGCAGGCCCCTGAGAGAGGTGTTAGCAAAGGGGTCAGAATAGGTTTGGGAACGCGCCATGGGGTCTGACCACCTTCTTGGGGAATGGGAAGGGCCTAAGGATCAAGGCGATCTTGGGGCTGCACATGGAACTGGACAGAATAAGATGATAAAATGAGTAAGAGTCTTACCCTTTGGACATCTGGAAACTAGCCCAGGAGACAAAGGCCCACACAGGCCGCTGAGCCCCTGGGATGGAAAGAGGGAAGAATGGGCAGAAGCAGGGAGTAGAATTAGAAAGGTGCCCACACACCTCCCCACCCTCGCGGGAGTCCCAGCTCGTGGACTCAGTCCCATCCAGGAGACCCTGCGACTCTCTCTCTATCCTTTCTTTGTATGTGAGGTGGTCATTTTAAAATTCATCTGTCGCTCTCTTCCCAGGACAATGTAAGAAAAATGAGATACAGAAATGCTTTCCTAGCAAATGAGCTAAATAAATACATCCAGAGAACTGGCAGCCTGCTGCTCCCTCCTAGCACTTGCTTGCGAAGTTTTGGAAAAGGATTTGTAGGCAAACATTCTATTTTGCATCTCCCATCTGGGCCAGTATAACAAATGACTTATAACATTTTAATTGTATAACACAAGTCTACTGATACGAGTATTTTCTGTAAAGGGTGACAGATTAAAAAGAAATGAAAATGACAATGCTTTCCCTGAAGAGTGGACTCTTCTCCAAAGAAATCAGAAAAAGGGTTGAACACAATTGTCAAATCATGTTTATTGAGCAGACGGTGTGCGCTCTGATCTCAAGAGAGTTGCTAACTGGAAAACGAACAAACGAACAAACACCTTCCGACATCAGAACTGAGCCTATGTTTGAAAATGCCTAGACTGAGTGTTTTCAGGACCCTCTAAGGACCCTGAGGCCCCAGACGGGGCTCCCTGGAGCGAGACCATGAGCTGCTCCACAAAGAGAAACCCCGTCTCCGGTACTGCCTCCCAGCCCAGCACGGTGCCAGGCGCCTAACAGTGGCCCCTGCGGTTCACGGTTAGACTGAGCGTCTTTATGCTCACGTGAGAGAGAAGCAAAGATACTGAGAACTACAGCTCTGAACCAGGGCCTCAGAGGGACAATTACGATAGCTGAAGCGGCAAAAGCACAGTTACCCCAAATCCTGGGAAATGACACCTCTTTTCAGGAAGCTAGGTAAGTATGGTGGAAAGGGACGGACTCAACAGTCAGCTAGAGTGTAGGAGAGACCCTGAAGACATGATCTTGGTAGAGTCATTAGAACCGGGTTCCAACACAGTGAGGGGTGGCCGAGGGCACGCCAGGGGAGAGCCCACTTACAGGAAATGGGCCCTCATCACACGGGGTACCGCATACCCAGCATGAGTGGAAGCAAGGAAACCACTGCTCTGGAGGGAAAATGTAAGGGATGACTGTGCCAGAAGAAAACATCTCCATGTCCAGGAGCTCAGCGGGCCCTTATTCATTGGGCCAGTGCATTCAAGGAGGAATATCAGATTAACAGCACTTAGCTGAAAGAATGAATTCTCAGTTGTTAAAATGCCAGGATGATACAAAGGCTCAGCTTTTTCCTGGAGGACTGTGAAGCAGAATAATGGAATAAACATTCTTCTACCATCCATACCAAACAAATCACCTACATTTACATTGCTTTGGAAACCTACCTCCTCTTATTCATTTTTATGTGGGTAAGTAAAAATGCAGAAACGTTTGGGAACTGAAGGCCTCAGCTTCCATCAAGTGCAACTAAGACTACAAACAAATGTATACTCAATTATGAAGTTGGACTGTGATATGCTCATTCTCCGAGCGTTCTGTGGGTCACTTGTCCATCAGAACATGCCTCCTCACATCCATCACAGGAACAAGGGACTCTTTTGCTCCAAACTTAAAATGTATATTTAAAAAGCGTCGACAGTTCTCGGGTTCTGCGGTTCAACCCAGCAATACTGTACACTTACATCATTGCTTTTCCTCTGCTAGCATTCTTTGCAATGTGAAAAAAGAAAAATCATTGGCAGAAGATGCTGATTAAAGCATACTGCCTAAAAAATTTTCCACAGCACTCGAATGCTTAAAGATTCATTGCCACGGTTTGCATGAGGAAAACACTCTCTTTTAGAAGACAAATTAGTTTTCCGAAGTTAGAAATGGAAGTGTGAAGTTAGAGGAAGCCAAATTCTTAAAGTAAAATTCTCTTGTGTGATACTGATATTTGCGACTAGTATTAGTATTTTTTATTTAAATTCTGACAGCCCAGCTCTATTGAAAGCTTAATATTTTGCTAGATTTGCTTCAGATTTTTAAAACCAATAAAATATTATAAACATATTTGAAGACCCCACATCCTCTCTTCAATGGCAAACATCATTGTGAATTTATTTATTGTTGCTATGCATGTATTCATGCTAGTGCTGTGGTGGATGGATGGATAGGTGGTGGATGGATAGATGGATGATAGAGAGATAAAGAGTTTGTGTACATTGCTTTGGTGCTTTAAACTTTGTTACTCTGCAAAGTAATACTTTAAAGATGTGCCCATGTTCTTACAAATAGCTCTAGCTCATTCCCTATAACTTCTGCATAGCATTATAAATAAACCACAACTATTTGTCTACACTGCTTTTGCAGGACAATTATATTTCCTATTCTTGCTTTTAGAAGCAATACTGCAATAAACATTATTATACACGTTTTCTTATAAGCATAAGGGAGAATGTGCCTAGAGAATGCACCTAGAAATGGAATTAACTAGGTCACATTTCATGGAACAATGTGTGTTTATTTACCAGACAAGCTTCTTTTTCTGTAACTTTTGGGTCCATTTTTCTTCCAAGCTATTACTTGTTTATTAATGTTATGGGCATTAAGTCTTTTTCAAGAAAATATTATAAATGTCATCTTCTAATTTATGGGATGCTTCATAACTTTGATCATATGGTATCCTGTTTTAATTCTCAATCTAAATTTTACAGTAATATGTTTGTCAACCTTTTGTGTTTGTGCTTTTTAAATCTTGTTTAATGAAGTTTTCCCTACTCTAAGATCATAAAAATGTTCTCCCGCATTTTCTACTAGAAGATTAAGTTTTCACTTAAATTTTGTACATGTAAGGAAGAGATTCAGTTTCACCCTTTATGCAAATAACTTGACTGAGTGCTATTTATTAAATTATCCACCCTTTTCTTATTTAATAAACCATCTTCATAGCATATCTCCATACACATATTTATTATTTATCTAATCTACTTTGCCTCTTTACATCTGGTGGGAAACATGGTTCTTCATCTTCCCACCTGCCTTTGTATCTTTCTTTTACACATGGCCTTCCAGTTTCCCCAGCACCATTAATTAAAGAGACTCTCCTTTCCTCCAATGTGTGGTGATGGCTGCTTTATCATAAATTAAATATTAATATGTCCATTGATTTATTTCTGGGCTTTTAGTTCTGTTCCATTGATTCATGTACCTATTTTTATGCCTGCTTTTCATACTGTTGCTCAAGATTATTATATATTATATATAATATATATTACATATTATGTATGATACATCACATAATTATATACATTATATTACATGACTATATTAAACAATATGACTATAATATAGTCAGTAGAATGTTCAGTTCTTACTCAGTGTCCCGGAAGATTTTTCTCTAGTGTATATACATAGAAATGAAATTAACCAGCTTGCATAATAAAATACATTCAACTTTACAAAATATTGCCATAGAGATGATTATTTTGTTTTTGAATGTGACTACATCATTTTCATTTTTGTTTAAAATATTTTATTTCATGTTGTTGCTGTTTGCAGTGGAGACTGAAGTTATGCCCACTTTCAGAACTAAAACTGTGATAGGTTCTATTTTAAAAATTATTTTCTTTTATCTAAAAAAAGTGAGAATCAGGAAAAGTATATTTGTTTTGTATCTTTAAAATAATCCCTAAATTATTAATTGCATGTGACTACAGATCTAACACAAGGAAAAGTGTCTGGTTGTCACATTACATACTTGTAATCCTTTGACCATTATCTACACATATTAAGGGTTTTTAAATATATGGCTAGCCTTTCCTGGTGGACTAGGGGTTAAGTCCCAGTACTATCACTGCTACGGCCTGAGTTCAATCCCCGGCCAGGGAGCTGACCCACATGGCGCAGCAGACCTCTCCTGTCTTGCCCACTGCTCCCCTCAGCAGTGTATTTCAGTAAAATCTGGCTGTTCTGCTCACCTCTCTGTCTCTGGTGAATCCTCTCACCCCCCACACCTCTAATCTACACCTCAATTCTTCTAAAAAAATAAATAAATATAGCCAATATAAGCTTATTACAAAAAAAAATAAAACACTTACACATTCTTAAGAAGCTCCAAGTGTTAGGCAATGTAGTGAAGGGCTTAAGAGAAGAACTTCTATAACACCACTGAATTAAAGTTCAGACTCCACTAATTATTAGCTCTTTAAGCTATTATTATTAGTAAAAAGGGACCATATTAGTATATGCCCTAAAGGGCTATTTTGAAGATTAAATAATATATAGTACACATAAAACACTTAGCTCAATATTTGGCACATAATGAACACTCAATAAAATTTAGCTATTATTTATTTAAGTTCATGAAGGCTAATATATTTTCATTTGTGTGACATATTATCTGACAATAATCTGAACTCTTATTTTCATTACTTTCAATTTATCATTTCATATTAAGGACATATACATACATAATTAGCATGTACTACAGGGATTTCCCAGTGTTTTTAATAAGAAATAGAAACTGTACCTTTAAATAAATTAAGTTAGAAAATATGAAATTTTATAAAATATTCAAACTCCTATGAGCTTTGTCTCATTGTTGAGAATTATATACTTTAATAGTCTAATAATACGCAAATAATTTCCATTACATTAACTGAAGAGATGAATGATGGATTAAAAATGACAGAAAAGAAAAAGGTAATTAAAATCGAAAAGTAAAAAATCCAAGTTTAAGACTAAATATTGTTATGAATATGTATCAATCTTCTCTTTAGTATACAAGCAAACTCTGCTCAGTAAAATAGCACTTAAAAGTAGTAAATTCATGATTTAGCTAATAAGGTATTTTTATAAATTAGTTTTAGAAGCATGCAATGTGGAAAACAGCATCTAATTCATGGTGTTATGCTGATAGATATACTTTCATTTCAGGAACTGATCTTTCTCCACCAGGTACTTACCAAGTATATAGGCCTACCTCTCTTACCAAAAGGTTGAACATGGCACCAGAGAACCCATCCTCTTCAACATAGTGATTGGTTTGGAGAATTTTTTTGCCATGAAAAATGGTGAGTTTTTTTTGGTCAAATTTATCACTCTCTTATTGTGTCTAGATTTTGATTCTTGTTGAAAAAATTTTGGCATTTCTAATTTATAAAAGTATACAATCAGGTTTGCTTCTGGTATTTACTTGAATTTATTTATATTTTTTATCCTGGTGTGACTATGAGTAGGTTGCTTTAATCTTTTTTTTCCCATATATATGACTATCTAATCATCTCAATCCCACTTATTAAATTCCTCCTTCACTAGCTGGATATACTGTATCATGCATTATATTACCATATGAAATCAGTTTCTTAAGATATTGTATCCTTTTTTTAATGAATATTTTCCTTTTATTTTATAGTAATTTTGCAGAAATATATCTGGCTATGGCTTTTTCTTTAACATCTTTGGGGTTTGTAGTACAATTTGAATTTTTATTTAATGTCACTTTTGGAAGATTCTCAGCCACTAGCTTTTCAAATATTGCTTTGGCTCATTCTCTCCATTTCCTCTTGTGATTTTAATTATACATATGTTAGGCCTATTTTAATTATATTCCACACATCTCTAATTTCAGTAATTTCCAAATCTATCTCTGTGTTTTAGTCTGTACATATTCTTTTGATTTATCTTCTAATTTACTAATTCCCTTTTTACCTGTATCTAACCTGATGTTAAATACATTTACTGTGTTCTTCATTTCTTTTATTTCTAACATTTTATTGAGATAGAATTCATGTACTATACAATTCGCTTATTATTTAATGGTTTTTAGTATAGTTTCAGAGCTGTATAGTCATTACCACAAATTTAAAACATTCATGACACCAAAAATAAACTTGATACCCACTAGTAGTCACTCTCCATCATTACCAGCATTCCATTTAATTTTTTTCTTCCTATTTTCCATTTCTTTTGATATAGTTTCATTGACGTCTATTAAGTTTTTGCTCCTACTAGTTTAATCCGATTTTTATTTGTAATTATTTCTTGAGTTATGTCTTCTTTATTTTAATAACTTCCTCTTAACTGGTCTTTTAATCTCTGAATTTCTTGTAACCTTCAGAGTTTTCATTAGCTAGTTTTGCCATATTAAGCCTCTATTTTCTTTTGCAAGTACCCTCACTTGCCATCTGCACATCTTTCATAGAATTAGTCTTTTTGCTTATGTTTCCTATTGCAGCTATTTTCTGTTGCTCATGTTTACTAAGGTGGACTTTACTATGTTTTAGGGAGGGTGAAGACGAGCATGGCTTTGCTAGGTTTGTGGCTCTAGGGCCCCTTCTTTTGTGTCTGCAAAATATAAATCGAATCTCTTTGAACCATCTGCTTTCTCTGGTTCCCTTCCCATCTTAGTTTCCAGTACTTCTTTCCTTTTACTAAACATATAGAACTGGAATTCACTTCTAGTAGAATTTACTTTGTGTAGGATTCTTTATTCTACAAGGCAATTTTGGGTGTGTGTTTCTGGAAACTGCTGGGACTCAGACACAACAGCATAATCTATCCATCATTTCAGTTAAGTCTTTGGACACTCACCTACAGAGTGAGTGCTCAGTAGTCCTTCCCCAGTTTTGACAGTTCTTGTCATATTCGCTTACCAGTTTCCCCTAAAGAGATTTACCTTTTCTTTAGCAGGTTGAATACTTGATGCTGAATACTGGTTCTTTGGCTCAAAAAAAAAAAAAAAAAAAAGGAAATCCCTTACTCCCCCCCCCCCCCGTTATTGCCAATAGTTAGCGCTTTTCCTTACTTATTCACATTGTAGAATTTGTAAGAATGACATCACTTCTTGTTGAAGATGTTGTTCATTTTAAGTTTTTGTTTTCACTGTTCTAGATGCTGTGTTTTGTCCATAATATAAAGGGAAATAACTTCATAGTTACCCCTCCTCCAATTCCCCAGCACACATTTATTAAATTTTCTATACTTGTTTAAAATATCAGTATCACTTTTAGTACACACTAAATATATGCACATACAGAATATCTTTCATAAATTCCACATATTACTTTTGCTCTTAATAACTTTCGATGTAACCATTCTAGGCATATCTACTGAACTATTTTCTTATATTGATAGAACTTCACTCTGCTAGCCAGAGGGCAGTCATGGTTTATTATAAGATCTGAAATTAAATTAAAACAATGTGCTTGCTCATGTAATATCACTGTCTGAAACAACATGCTTTTAAATGTCATCCATAACTTGTTTCTAGTTTGTCTAAAACTCCTAAGACATGTACATATATTGTGAAGATGGAGGAAAGAGGAAACACACCAGATCACAAAGGCAATTTTTAGGCATTTGATTTTATCTAAGAGATTCCATAACATTTTGATAGGATATTTGCACTAACTTTTTCTTTAGCCTGTGATTGGCTAAAAGGACAGAACAGTGTTAGAAATCTCACCTAATGGGCACAGGTTGATGTTTTGTGCTTGCACATTATTTAGCTCTCTGTGCCCATCTACATGTGCACTTATTCATTCTAAGAAACAGCTGTATTTCATAGTATGAGTAGCAACCAGGCCTTTGCCCTTAGGGTTTACTATCTAACAGCAAAATTCATGTATTTCGTTTTCTAACCAAAATAATGCTTTCTCACTCAAGAGATGCACTTTTACATCTGTTATTTATTTGGTATGCTTTCCCCCTCTCTATTACTCACTTCACAGTTTTGGTTTAGCAAATATATTGGGTGAAATGAGGAAAATTATGTAGACAAAAACAGTAGGATGTGCTAATTGTCATCAAATAGAAAAGTGCTGCATTTAAAAGGTATACTTTGCAGTCATTTTGAGCTAGATCTTACTAATCTGCAATAATTCTGCTTCATAATAGCAAATTCTTTATGATATATGGAATAAAAATATTAATGTCATCAGTATTCTAATCAAATTGCCAATAGTTGAGAATGAGCTATCAACTTTGCCTGGGTGTTATAATGCTGTCTACGTTATATAAAATATGGATCCCAACTATCAAGCAAGCAATCAATCTTAAAAGAACAAGTTATCAAAGTAAAAGAAAAGGTGTTAGAATTCCATATTCTGTGTCAACTACCTTTTGAACTTCCAGTACTTGGTGTATGAGTTAAGCTATCTATTTAAGATTGTGGCAGTTTCAATACCAGAGGAGAGGTAGGGTAAGGTCATTATTTCAACACTTTTCTTCTATATTTCCCTCAAAAAAACTTTCATAACAATTTCAAGTTTTCATAGGCAATGTATTCTGGTTCACCGTCATCTAGCTTTAGATTCACAGCTTGATAAATTTTTAGGCAATGGAGGGAAAAACTGGAAAGCGAAGAAGGGAAAAGAGATCCCTCAATGACAATCCCATGGTAGGCAATGACTTAGCAAGATCTTAACACTTAAAAATTAATTTTTTACAAGTCTTTACCTTTTTGCTTTGTGCATTTTTCTACCCATGAGCTAAGCTCTTCCTTTTCAGATTTAGTCCTCTACTTTCTCTTCTGTTCTTCATTTGTCCTCTGTCTCTCCATCCAGCTCTATAATAGGAGAAAGCTGGCTTCAATGACTCACTCTAAAATGCTCAGCTTGGGTCATAAGCAAAGTTTCTGCAATTCCACCAATCCCATAACCCTCTTGCACAGAATGGACTTCCATTCTTACTTTCTTCAGCTATGCACAGAGAACTCTATACTTTTGAGCTCACTTACAACACACTATGAAAATAAATCCAGTGTGTTTACACTTAATATCATGAGAAATTCCACAAACCATATTCAATCCATATACTTCATTGCTTTGAAATGGATCATCATCTTAGATCCTTTCAGTGTCTTGCTTTTTAAAATACTTAATGTTAAGGTATGTATAAAATGGCAAAACAAAAGTAACAAACATATGCTTGGATGGAGATAATTTTAGAGTTAATAATTTTCTTCACTAATAACTTGAAAAACATAGCAAGGTTGTCTCTGAAATTGAGGGCAAAGCTGTGGAAAAACACAAGTATTGTCTCAAATGGAGATAAGAGTATATTTTAGAGTAAAGTATTATAGACTAAATCTATTATAGACTAACTATGCATACATGTAGGCAGCCCATAGTATATTTCAATATTTTAAAAGAACAGTTAAATGATCAAATCCCTAAAGAAAGAGTATTTTCCCTTTTTTTGCCCAGGAATCTGTTTTGGAAGCCAATTCAATGATTACTACTAGGCCATGGAATTTTGATATCCATTTGGTACTGATTTACACCAGTATTTTTAAGGCTGCCAACAAGAAAGTCCAGAGTTTCAGGCAGCCAAAATTCCACAAGAGACAACTGTCTTTTATTTTATAGCTTATGAATTTGGGGCTTAATATGATTTTCCACTAACAAGTTCTGTACCCCCTCCAGAGTGCTAAAGCCAGTGTGTAGATCAGCAAAGTAACGCAGAACATATGAGGCAAGTTAATATTAAACTTGAAGGAAAACTGTACAAATTATATTGTTTACTTAGGAAAAAAGCATTCTAGTTGAAAGGGCTGACATATGATTTATTACAAACACTTAACCAGCATGTTCACATTTTTACCCTCAGTCCCATTTGTAGTAGTTGTTTGGCGGTGTAGCTTTGGACACAGTATTAATAAAGTCATCAATTAAAAATCAACTAGATATTGGTAAGGAATAGCTCTAAATATTTCATGTCTTCTGTTTTTATTGGAAGTCAGGGGAAATGCAGAATTATGTCCAGAATGAGTAATAAATCACAGCAGATCACTTAGGGAAGAGTTAGATGAATAACTCTTTTTAAACAGAAGTAAATGAAAAACCTGTTTAGCTAAAAACAACAAAATGATCTTGGTTTCTAGAAATAATTCAGTTCCAAAACAAAATCTCCATTTGTAATATTGTAAAAAGTCAGTATAGAATTTCTTTGTATGCTCAAAGTAATCTCTTGAAGGAAGCTGAAGAGCAAATAAATATTGTTAACACTGAAATCATTTTTTTTTTTTTTAGAAAAACCACGAAATTTTCTTCCCAGGAACCAAGAAGGACAGACATGTATTTGTGTTATAATATTTAAGTGTTCTGTGCCTAAGTAACTTTCCCTAGTATTCCAATCTTGCCCCAAGTCTTCATGTTTCATACAATTTCTAATGTGGTTTTACACACTTGTTCTCAATTTAAGAGCAGGCAAAGATATATAATTGACAGAATCAGCATAGGAAGCCTAAAAATTATCTATCTATGACACTAGTTATCAAACACAGCATCCTGTAATGTTTTTCAGTAATGAGAATTTAGTTATCTCACAATTTCATATAAAACCTGTCAAAAAAAACAGGGAAATTTTCTAATGCAGAAGCCCATACCAGTTACTAAGAAAACCATCCCAGATGTCTCTTAGACTTGACATTAGAAGTTTGATCTGTTATTACAAAGTCTTGTCAGTCATCTAGGCCACCATCATCAGCCTGTGCTCTGCTTCCCTAAAAGGAGGAAGAATCTTCAATTCTCAGGCTCATCAGCAAAAAGGATATAGCATTACATGTGCGCCCCACTCTACACCACTGTATTTCGGAAACAGTAGCTGTATAAAACAGAATGATTTTAACCATGTTGCCAACTGCTCCATCTAAAGACAGTTAAAGCTAAAGGTATATGAACAAATGAAGTAAAAAAAGGACATCTATCCTTAACTTTAGTGGTAGAAAATTTATATAAAAATCTTCATTTAAAAATATATTGCTAAATCACTCTATGATATTTATTATTCGCTAACAATGAAATTTATCAACACAAAATTTTAAAATGGACATTAGGTAGATTAATTTCACCAAAACTTACTATACTAGGAGAACACCAGAAATATCTATAAATTAACTTTCAGAGTTTAATATCTATACCCATATCAGGTTATAAGACAGAACATTGAAAAAAATATCATTCTGTTTGCAAAAAAGGCCAAGGAGATATGTCTTAGGGGGCAGCTGACCACATATGTATTGCTCTTTATCCATCCTGGCTCTCTATCAAGAACATGCATTTCTGGGTCATTAAATCAGGAATAATTTTCTTACTTGGCACAGAGTTATGACAAATTTCACTCTTAATTTCTCATTAGATTTCAAAAAAACACTACATTAAAATTCAAATTATGGCTAAAGTCTGCCAGTGGGGCATTTGGGAAAGTGAAGAAATGCACCTTTATATTAGCACATCTATAGGAGACTGCTTCATTTTAAAGAAACTTTTATTTACTGTTCCAAATTTCCCCTCTTTGTTACTTTCTGTCCTCATTTCTTATTCAGTCTCTACTAACTTGTTTGGGATGTAGCAGGGTCATCAGCTCTAGTGTGACCAGAACGCACCAGAATTTACTTCCACATACACATTACAGCAGTCAAGGTCCTCATGTCCATTGAAAATCTGATCCTGCAGAAAGCCAGTTATGTCAGAATGTACACGACTTAATATACACAAAGGTGAGTCCTGAGAGCAAAACGTGAAGGTTAAAAGGGGGGTAGCATCTCATTAAGGCTGGAAGAAATGTGAGAAACTTCAAATGACGCCTGGATAAAACGAACCAATCTCCAGGAGATTCAGGTTTTATTCAATGATTCACGACCAATGATGGATGAGCAGGGGCTTGACATTGCAATCATTCTATATTTGGACTTCATCTTCAGCACTAAGTCCACGGTAAGCATCACTGACCCGGGCGCCCAATAAGCCCCCACCCGACAACTCTGGAGGAATGGTGGGCGTCCGCGCGGTCAAGAGGGAGAGAGATGGAGAGAAGCTGGGCGTCATGGCTTCTGGCAGAGAACTGAGATGGTAGCGAATGGGGGAGAGTGGGTATTTCTGAACTAGTGGCCCTGGCAGGGGGGTGATGGCTGACATCCTGGGCGGAACAGCTTTAACCCCGGGCTGCGCCACCGCAGTGATCAAAGGCGGGGGGAAACCCAACGGTTTCTTCTCTTTCGGAAGGCCAGGCCCAGGCACGTGTTCATCCTTTAGTTCTGCAATATCATTAAACACTGAGGCCAGAGGGTGGAACTTGGGTTCCCAGCCGAGGAGATAGTCCCAGTGGTGCCGGCTTCTCACATCATCTTTGGCGGCTCTCGGAGCGGAGAGAACGGTGCCTCTGGCCTCCTGCTCGCCCGGGAGGAAGACGGACTCCTCTCTGCGGCCGGCCTGCATGGCCTCTTTCAACTCAGTCTTCCTTAGTGGCTGGGGTGACATATTTTCTTGAACAGTGGGTGTGCCACAGCCCTCTCCACCTCCTTCCTCAAATGTCTGGCTGGTTTCTGCCGGTTCGGCAGGAATCCCCACATCGGTCTCCCCGGACAAGCAGGAGAGCTGATCTGAGTCCCGTGGGATTCCGGAGTCGGGCACCCTGGACTCCCGGTCGCTCAGGGCGGACCCAGCTTCCTTCCTGTACGGGTGCTCGTTGATTCTCTGGATCTCCTTATCTTCTGCAGTTTCTCCTTCCACGGAGCAGTGGCCGCTGGAGTTTGAGTGCCTGTACAGATTCACTAGGTCCTTCTCCATGATGCTTAATAAACTCAGCCACTCAGGCATGGAGTTCATGGGCACCGCCTCCGGGAGGCAGCCGCTGGTTTCCGGGAAGACCCCGAGCCCGCCGGCCTCCCTGCTGGGCCTCTCACCGCCGCCACACGAGGGGGAGGTTTTCTTTTCTTCACAAGTGTTTACTGCGTCTTTCTGTTTATGCCTTAAAATCAGTACGGTTAAAATGAAGACTAGCAACAGAAACACTGCAAAGGAGACCGTGAGGCTGACTGAAAAGCTGCTGACTGACACTGCCAAGTATTTTCCTTCCAAGGATAAAGACACGTTCACAAAAACAGTACAAGTTGTAAACTTGGAGCCTGGTTTGGGGCTATGAGCGACAATTTTCATTTCGATGGTGTCTTGGCTGACTTGACTTTTTCTGAGCGAAAGGGCTCTAGTCAAATAAATATTCCCATCGGTTTGATTTACTGAAAAGAAAGGCGATGGAGTGTGGAGGGAGTAAAGAACAACTCCATCGATGCCAGCGTCTGCATCTGAGGCTTCCACTCTGCCCACAAACTGTTTCACGTGATTCTTTTCTGGGAGGTCGAAAAAATACTCTTCTTGAGTGAAAATGGGTTCGAATTCATCGATCCCTTCAAGCTCCACCCACACCACCAATGACGCTGTGGAGCCGCCTTTGTCTGTTGCCTGAACTGTCAGGCAGTATTGGTTGCCGTTTTCATAGTCGAGGATTTGCTTAGCATGGATATCCCCTGTAACAGGGTCGATGAGGAAGGGAACGTGATGGTGAGGCGACCCGCGAGTCACAGAACAGGGGGATAAAATAGAATAGGTCAGTTCTCCGTATGGACCAGTGTCAAAATCCAAAGCATTTACAGAGCATATGGTGGAAAAAACGGGCAGGTTTTCAGGGACAACACAGTTCAGTCTTGAGAACAAAAAGTGAGGTCCGTGGTCATTTTCATCCAGGACCCCAATAATCACAATGGCAAAGGAGAAATGTTTCCTTTCTTCATCCGAAGCTTGCACAGTTAAAGTGAACTTTGTGGTTTCCTCATAATCCAGAGGCTTGAGTAAATAAAGAACTCCAGTTTTTTCCTCTAAGTGAAAATGCCCCTTCTCGTTTCCGGAGATGAGGTGGTAGGTGACGCCAGCGTGCACGCCCTCGTCTAGGTCGCCGGCTGAGACCACAGTGATGTGACTCCCTGGAGCGGTGCTTTCCTTGACGTGGGCGTGGTACGTCAGCCTGCTGAACTGAGGGGGGCTGTCGTTGACATCAAGCACTTCTACGGAGACCGTGGCTGTGGAGGTCAGGGGCGGGCAGCCTCGGTCAGACGCCAAGATGACCAGCTGGTGGCTGGCTGCGGCCTCTCTGTCCAGCTGGTGGAGCAGCACCAGGTGACCGACTGGCTTGGAGGGGTATTCTGAAAGAAGGAAATGAGTTTCCACGAGGAAATTGTTCTGTGAGTCACCACTGAGGATGGAATATTCAACATATGTGTTTTCACGGGTCCAGTCGTGGTCAGTGGTGGAAAAGGTGACAAGTGTGACCCCCGCTGGAACATCTTCGCTCAAGTTGAGATTATAATATCCGACTGTGAACTCTGGGGCGTGATTGTTCACATCTTGGATTTCTATCTCCACCAGCGTCAGCGCCCTCAGGTCAGGGACCCCGCCATCACTGGCTTCAACAAGAAATCGAATGGTTGGTTTTCCATCCAGAGGTAATTTAGGAAGGATAGGAAATATGGTGCCTGAAAAACAACACACAGCATTTCAATGTTGGGAAGTTAAATTTTCATGATCCATGTGGTCTGCGAATATTTACTGAATGTTTACTCTTTAGTTATTTGTTAGATTTGTTATTTAATTTACACCAACAGTAGTGTCAAATAGAAAAATTAAGATTATTATATTTATACTTTTTGTAACATTTAAGATGCAGAAATAATACGGGATTCACTCAGTTATATATGCATTCCGCTTGAATGTGACTCTGCTATAAATTTTTGTAGGTTTGTTACTTTTGTATACTAAGTTATCCTATTACTAATTTTCTCTAGCAAATTATTATTTAAAAAATTTATACCCCACTCTATGACCCATAGATGCACATATATAAAGGCATCCTAGAACAATATTTATTCTGGAAATTCTGGCTGACATTCACTCTAGTCCAATGTTAGTAGTAATATGATAATGTAAAGTTATAACTATTGCTTAAAATTACAAAGATATCTTCTCTAAAGCTCTTGGCTAATTCAACAAGTGACTTTTCCCCTTACTGCTGGAATATACTGAATACATTTTATTCATTTAGATACAGTAATAATTTTTACATGTGTGTTATGGCATTTCTAAGATAAATGTCTTTTAAGTATAGCTACTAAAATAGAATGCAGAATGCAGTCATTTAAACGCTACACCTCAGTCACAGTCCTACCATGAACCAAATTCGCCTGATGTCATTTAAGGTTATAAAAAATATTCTCATCTGTATCTCATTGCCAAGTTGGTTGATAACATACATCAGCTGAAGTGCTCAGAAGCGCATTTCCCGCCTCGCAAACATGATGTTCTGTGGCAGGGACAGCAGCTGACATCAAGAGAAAAGAGAGGAGACAGGTAGACAAGGGGAAGGGGAAAGGAAGAGGAGGAGAAAGAAGAGGGGCGAGGAGGAAAAAAGGAAAGGAGAGCCAATTCCTAAGATGCACACAGCGACAAAGCAGCCGCCACGCACAGGCAACGTTATCAGCTTCTCTCGGGAACACCACTCCACGAGCCTCATCCTAGTATTTTGAAAATAAATTTTCCTTTCAGGAAATCCTGAGTTTATTTTCTTTCACTGTGAGGTAGTTGGCACATAACAGAACATAAGCGGCAGGTGTACAACATAACGGTCTAGTACATGGACATTGAAATCATCGCCACAGTCTGGTTATACCCATCACCCTGAGGTTAACTTTTAGACCAGCTCTCACCGGTGACATGGCACATGGGGTGCAGATGGGGAGCTCACCGAGGGATGCGCCCTGGGCCCTGTCTCTTCTAGAGTGTGTTCTGCTAAGGGCAGTATTTTGCTAATTATTCATCTTTATCAAATTTCAGCTTTTGTCACTCACTTTAAAAATTTCTCTGTATAAGGCTTAACTTTTCGAAAGTCATTTGCCTGCATGCATTTCACAACCACAAAGGCCTGACTTGCTGATAAAGCTACAAGGAGTCTTGGGAGGCCTCCAATAAATTGGGACATGGCTGAGGTTTTCACTTAGAGATGCCTGAAGTTCTTTCATTGTTTGATTTTTTTCTTGGTTCTTACTGGATGCATGTGGCTGTTAGTGACCTTTTTGCCTTTGACTGGAGAACAAGCTGCCAGGTTCCAGGGACATGAAGTACTCACCACTACCTTAATGCCTTCAACTTCATCTTGACTCTTGTTGAGACCTGGGAAAATGACCTAAACAGTGCTTGTTTGGACTGGTGAACAGGCTGTTGATGATCTCGGGGTCTCTGAACTTCTGAACATTTGGAAGCATTTCATCAATTCCTTTTGTTTTCTGGCCATTGAGATGCTGGGGGGAGAGCTAACATTGGGATTTGCTACCACACCATTTGATGGGAAGAAAAATAAGAAGGTCTTCAATACCAACGGGTAGGGGCAGGACCTATTTTAG
Source organism: Scalopus aquaticus (assembly GCA_004024925.1). Lineage (NCBI taxonomy): Eukaryota > Metazoa > Chordata > Mammalia > Eulipotyphla > Talpidae > Scalopus > Scalopus aquaticus. The sequence continues at coordinate 17,669 of PVIJ01005224.1, forward strand.
GAGCATTTGGAGAGGATTCTTGCAGATTTCCATCCTCTAACTCAAACCGATGAACCGCAAAGCTGCTGTAAGTAACTCACCATTCGCAGGATCAATTGCAAATTCCTTAGAAGAGGGAAGGATTCGGTAAGAGATGTTCTCGTTGCTTTCTACATCTGTAGCTGCCACCCTCAGCACTGAGGACCCCCTGGGCAGCGACTCGGGAACAGTAGCCTGAGGGAAAAGAACTGGATGGGTGTGGTACTGAAAGGTGATAGCAAGTTTCACAAACAGGGCTGGAATGGGATCATTTTCTTCATTATGCTTATGGAGAAGACACAGAGAACCTGATTTTATCAGACATACCTACTTACAGAGCTGATATATTAAGAAGATTATGTTAGTACCAGAATTGAGAAGAACAATTTTGTAAAACTTTTGTGTTTTGATTTTTATTATGAAAAATTTCCCCTCTAAATTATTTGTGTGCTAGAGGATAGTTAATAGATACTATTACACTGTTTCACATAATGTTGGTTATTATGTACACTGGATGACTTAGCAAGCCTGCGCAGAGGCCATGACTTAGGTTTTCTCCTGGGTTTACATGCAAATCTTGCATTTTCTATACTCAGGAGTGCTAGTGTTCCATTCCAACTCCTTAGTTGAATGCTATCACTCTCCTTCATTCTTAACATCAACTATGCTCTGAAAATGAAAACTTCCACTAGTTTGCTCATGATTGGTTTCTGTAAAACATTGATAAATTCCAAAAGTATATCCAGGAAAGCATTCCCAAATTAAATGCTGATACTCCAAACTTCCTACTGTCTTATCTGTGGCTTTGCAAATATTAGGCAAGTTCCAGTTATTATGAACAACTGGACTCCAATCCCTCAGAACCAGAAACCAGGTAGACTTGATGACACTGAAACCTAAGTAACTGACTTGAGTGAGACTTTTCCATATGGACTGCTATCTCCACAGCATTAACCATAAAAGCCTCAGCATCAGCTCCAGGCACTGCAAACAGAGAATATGTCTGCCTAAAATTAGTCCGTCAACAACAGTATTTTGACATTACTAGGGCCTCTTTCATTTGGGCTATGCTTTCAGTATCTCTTTAGGGGCTTTACCTGATAAGAATCTTGAGAAAATACCGGTGGGCTGTCATTGATATCCACCACGCAGATGATGAGTGCGCCTTCTGTGTGATACACCGAATCAGAAATATTGAGGAGCAGCTTATAGTCAGTATCTTCCTCAAAATCCAGTGTTTTCACCAGCATCACTACTCCAGTGTTCCGATCAATAGCAAACTTGCTTCCAGGATTACTCTCTTTGGCAAAACTGAAGATGAAAGTTGGATTCAAATCCATATCATGAACTGATATCCGAGCCACAACAGTACCAGGCAAGGAATCTGAAACAGTTATGACCAATGTCAGCCCCCATTAAAATTTATCCATGGAAATACTTTTTTCTAATAGTTCTAATAGTTCAAGCATTTGTAAAGCCAGCATATTGTTTATGGGCATGCTTTCTCATACAAAGTTTATTATGAACTGAACAAAAACACTGAAGAATTTATGAGCCCAGTAAAAATGAAAGTGTACCACTGAGTTGGGAATTGAGGAGGGAGGGTATATTCAATTTATATGTTAACATTATTTACTATATGCCTACAACACCATTCCAGGACCAAGGAATATTCTAAACCACTTTTCATTATATAGTTTATATTAAAATCATTTATACATGAGGGATATAGGTGGGAAAAAGGTCATTACTAAAAACATTAACACAAAACATAAAACTTTGAAAAGTAGGTATTGAGGTTAGAAACGTACTTATTTTTATAAAATTAGTTCTTTTGGTGTGGTATGCTATTTCCTTAAAAGATGGCTCAAAATGATCAAGATTATAAAAGACACACAAGTGATAAAATCATTTCTCTAATATTATCCCCACCCCCCCACACAAATCACTAAATGTACAACCTGCTAATGCCGCCCACACTATGTGTGTTTCCTTGCCTAAACTGCCATGGAAGGGACTTTGCTCTTAAGCTCACAAGTATGGTGCAGGTAGAAGGAAGAAGCCAGGGTAGTTTCACTATTAATGAGACTCAATATTTTACCACTTGAACATTCTTGATATGCACCAACTATAACTTGCCCCTTTCAGTGTGTTTTGATTTATATTGTCTTTTCTGTGCTATATTTTTATATGACACTTTGCTGCATTTGGATGTGAAGCACGTGCTTTACAATAGTACCTTCAGTAAGAGCAAATGAAAATATGCCAAACAGGTGAGAAGCAACACTGGAGAATTTTTTGTAGGTAGAATGTTTTAGGATATTTTGAATATGTGTGGGTATTCATCTCCCTATATTAGTTTCTCAATATGTCCCTCTTTGAACAGTGATGTGATTTGTTTGAAAAGTGAAAAAAATGAAATGTTAGGGATACTTTAGGAATGAATTTGGTATTAAGAGTGAAAGGAGATAGTCCTGGGAGGAGACACCACTACTTGAAGATTCAACCAGAAGAGTTGGGTTGGGTTTGAGCTCCACCTGACACTGACATGCTGAATACAGCCATAAAAGATGCACAGCAGGCTGGGCTGTAAGGGACAGATGAAAGTCCCAGATCTGAAAGTATTTATGTGATGTGAGTCAGACTCCTGGATGCTGATACAACTACCTACCCCTGCAACCCAGTCAGAAACCTTATTAACATCTCGCTTCTGGGAGCTATTGACAGTGGACCACTTAGGCATTGCATTATCCAGAGACCCAAATCACTAAGATTAATCAGCACATCCCACAGACTGTGTATTTTCAACCTCTACCATCAATGTGATAAACTCTCTGCAAGTGTTCTAGTTAGGTTTATAGCAGAGAAAAACAGCAACTTGCGTGACAAACACCCAATTCCCTTTCACTTATTCCTTGTCATGAGTGCAATGCAAAGACTGGCAAAGAGTTTCTCAGATGAGCTTTAGAATGATCCTCCCAGTAAACAAGATGCTTCTTCACAGATTAGATTTCACATTTAAGAAACATCAGTCCACAAAGACGCCATGTTCACGGCGCTCAAGCCTGGGGTTGGTCTCCTGCGGATATGAAAGCAAGTCCTAGCTTGAACATGTAACATCTCTGACGTAATATTTAACTTTTGACCACCCATTTGCTATTCTGTAAAATGAAGATGAAAAACTACCTATGTGGCATGATTGCTGATGTGAAGTACTCATATTTAATATAATTGCTGGCTGAAAAAGAAAAGGTATATAATGATATACAAAGTTAATCAAACCAATATTCTAAATCAGCACACTTACTTTCTGCAATTTCCACTGCTTCAGAGGGGAGAAAAACTGGGGCATTGTCATTTACATCAGTCACTTGTATCTTGACCACAGTTGTGCTAGAAAGGCGGGGTGCCCCTTTATCTGTTGCTTCTACAACCAGGCTGGTTAGGAAAGGAATCAGAAAATGTTATGCACCATCCAGGAATGAGGAAAAACAGCATAAATATCAAATACCGGATTGAAAATTTAAAAATGATCTGATTACTTACTTTTATTCCCCCCTTCCGGCTTTTTCTAAAACTCATTAAAATTTATTTTATAGGACTGTTGCTTGATTTCATTTATTTTTGACACATTTAGAGAACCAAATCCAGCAAGTTACCATTGCATATGATATGTTAATGTCAAAACAAATGTACCATGTTTGGGAGACAGATTGTAAAATTCAGTCCTTTTCTGCTAAGAACCATCTTAAAAACAACAACATTGCAACCTATTTCCATTCCTCTGTGCAACAAAAGATGGCATCCCTGAAAGATTGCTTTGTATTGATATTTTTTTAGATGCCAATTGCTTTGTATTGATATTTTTTCAATCCAAATTGTAGAATTACGAGGGGACACTGTCATGATGAATACAGCTATAAAAGACACATGGCAGGCTAGTCTGTAAGATAGGGGCAAATGTCCCTGAGCTGAAAGAATTTACGTTATGTGAGTCAGTCTCTTGGATGCTGGTACAACTCCCTTCCCCAGCAACCCAGTCAGAAACCTTACTGGTGTCTCAACTTCTCCCTTTCCCTTACTGCCCTTCCGACATCCCTAATTACACTAGTCAACAGGGAAATCGTTACTGACTTTAAAATGCCCTAATCTGTAGTATCTTGGTGTGTTGAACATGAATATAACCCTGAACATTTTTTATTAGCTCTCGTTTTGAAGATATTTCATATAATTCATTTTCTATGTTTCACCGTGTAAATTTATCCAGTAGGACTGCAACAACATCCTAAATCAGCCTAGAATGATGTAATATTGCATCGCATTGCATAATACCATCATCTTGATTACAACATTGCACACATCATCTTGCACACATCATCTTGATTACATCATTTTCTGATGCAATGCAAAACTACTGCCAGGAGGCTGCTAAAATAACTGACGTCAGCAGTGCACTAGACAAAGCCCTGTCGGAAAGGTTGAGCATTGAAAACATTTCAGACTTTGTGCGAGACAGTTGAAGCTACTGTTCCATAGAATTGTTATTTATTTTATCCATTTAGGCACAATACAGAACAGTAATGCCTCTAAAGTGCGTTAATAGCGTGGACAATTTCTGCTCTATTTATGGGAAAGTGATGTTTGCCAACCAGAAGAAAAGTATTGCTCCTCAAGTGAAGAAGGCTTATCATCTTTACTAGGGATGCAAGGTTGATGACCAAGACAAGCCTTGGGCCCCACATAGATGCTGTGCTATATGTACAACACAACTTTCACAATGGTTCAATGGCAAAAGACCATCAGTGCTGTTTGCATGGTGTGGAGAGAGCCAAGCAACCACATAAAAGACTGTTACTTCTGCTTGGTTCCTCCTCTTTCCAGTGGAATAATGAAGCAAAAGAAGTCGAGAATATTCTACCCAAACATTCCATCTGCATTGAGACCAGTTCCACATGGTGAGGGGCTTCCTATTCCAGAACCTCCAGCAGAATATTCTCTTGATTCATCTGATGAGGACAAGGGTGAGCCGACCTGTTCTTCTCCTGTTCCATCAGCATGCAGTGATCCACATTTTCACTGTGGTGCATCATCAACCCCACGCAGACTAACACAGGAAGAACTAAATGACCTGGTTTGTGATTTGGGCTTATCCAAGAACAAGGCAGAATTGCTAGAATCAAGACTCCAACAATGGAATCTTCTAGAAGAAGATGTCACAATTACTTTATATCGAAAGCACCACCAGCAGCCCTTTCTTCAGAAAGGACTCTGGTATTCTGTTCCGATATTGAGGGCCTCATGAATGCCTTAGAAATCACACATGACCCACAAGAATGGAGACTATCTCTAGACTCTTCAAAACTGAGTCTTAAGGCTGTACTTTTGCACAATGGAAACCATCTTCCATCTACTCCATTCCTGAACAGCTGTACAAGAGACAAGCGAAGAAATCTAAGAAGTAGTTTATGACTTGATTTTTTACAGGTATTAACCATAGGCCTATTACTATTGGCATGCATTTTGTGATGTAAACATCAATTTATTACAGATTACAAAAAAACTAGAGCCAAAATTAGAATTTGACAGTCATATTCATGTCGAGCACATACAAATTGATAAGAAATGACTAATTTTATTTCAGTAACATGACTTTTGTAAAAATTTGTTGATCAGTGTTATAAGCCTTCTAGATTCCACCTCCTGAATATCACTTGGATTGGTGTTCTTAAAGTTAAATTAATGGTTATACATTGGGATGTGATATATACAAAGAGGTCAGTGGAAACTTACTGGAAATATGAGCTTTGCAAGACCAAGAAGATGTGGGGACAGGAATTCTAGGCAGACACAGAATCACAGAAGGTCATGAAGATTTGCTCAAGGCTTGTACTTCTTATAGACACAGAAAGCCAAGGAAAGGCTTTCATTAGGGGAGTCAGATTTTCATATCAGAATTTAGATAGAGCAACTGACCTGCAATGTGGCAGATGGGTAAGGGCAAATGAGACTTGTAGTAGGGAGATCCGTGAGTAGACCAGAACTCTACTGGAAAACTTCAAAGGACTATGCCCACAAACAGAAGATGTGGTGTTTATACACAATGAAATACTACTCAGTAATAAAAAAGATAAACTCATGCTATTTGCAGCAACATGAGTGGAGCAGAAAGGGATTATGCTCAGTGAAATAAGTCAGAAGGAGAAAGATAAATATTGGATGGTTTCACTTATATGTGGACTATAGAGAAAGCAAACAAAGGGCCAGACAAAGACAAACCTTAAAAACTGACCATAGATCTGAGGCATTCAGGAGGCGATGGGGGTGGGTGAAAGGGTGGGGGGCGGGCAAAGAGCACAGGGACTGTGGTGATGGATTATGGGTGCTTTGGTGGTGGAAGAACTACAGTGACCATACCTGAGATGAGAAATAATACACTGCTCAAAAACAACAACAACAACAATGGTGTCAGAAAAAGGTACTTCATTTAAAAATAAACTAAAAGAACAAACACAGAAAAGGCTAAAGGACACTGGTACTAAAGCATTAAAGGTGTAAGAGCCTACATGAAGGAGGAAGAGAAATCACATGAGGTTTAAAGTATTTTCTTGCTTGGTGATACTGGAGTGTGAGAGTGTGTGTGTGTGTGTGTGTGTGTGTCTGTGTGTGTCTGCGTGTGTGGCTGTTGCTATATGTCTCTGTGACAGTGTATGTAGATTTAACATCTCTCCATTCTTGTTTCTGCTAGTCTTAAATTAAATTCCTCATGGGGAAATGGAGAGGAACACTTCCAAATCTTGGAGCCAATTTAAATGTTGGGAACATAGAAACTATGACGCAAATAGGAAAAAGCTGAAAGGAGTTAGACTTTAACTGCTAATTAGGTTCCAATGAGTAAGAAGAAAATTGTAACAGAAAGTAATTACAATCAGGAAATACTTAGTTCCTAGAAGGCAGCGGAACATCAATAGTCTCTGATTTCAAAATCACTCAGGTAAAACTAGGCTAAGATTTACCTGTAGTCATCTATAAAGAAAAAGTAAAATATTTCAGGTTTAAAAGTACTATAGAAATGACGTAGCAGTAATAGGTTTTAACATACGTATACAGTTGGTTTTAATATATTATCATAACAATTGATTCCACTATGATATTACCAGAAAAAAAATGCTTACCAAGTAATACAGAGGAAGGTCATAAAAGCTTTCAAAATACTTTTGAAGAACTATTTTGAAATATATTAAAAAAAGAGACTTAAACACTTAATCAGACACTTACAGTTGAGGAGTATCCGAGGTTAATTAATCCAATCCGCCAAGGCAGAGATTCCATTTCAATCAATTCTCGCTGCTTAACCACATGGATATACTGCTCTTTCCTCATAAAACAGAAAGTAGTCTGGCCTAGGAGACTACTGACACAAAGGTCTTCTGTACACCTGTTTTTTTCCTAGACAGAGGGTTTGCCTTGAAATTTGTATGTATCTCAAGATATGACCCCCAGTCAGAGCCTGAAGGGTGGTCCCGAGTGATTTTCACATAGCTCCGTGACCCTGAGCAGCCATCATGTGTACACTTATCAGCAAATAAGAAATTACAGGGACATTCGAAGGGACATATGCACTCCTATGTTCACGACAGCACTATTCACAATAGTCAAGCCATGTAAGCAATCTTATTGCCCTAGGACAGATATGTGGATAAAGAAGATGTGGTATACTGGAAAGGGATGGAATATTATTCAGCTAAAAAAAAGATGAACTCTTGCCATTTGCTACAACATGGATGAAACTGGAGGGAATAATGCTAAGCAAAAATAAATGTGAAAGAAAAAGACAAATACTGAATGATTTCACTCATGCATGAACAATGGAACAGAAAAACTAAGCCAAAACAAATCATAGAAATCTGACTGCAAAACTGTGGTTACCAGAAGAAAAACTGGGGAGTGAGGAGCAAAAAGGGGGCCTGTGACACTGTTCCCCTCTTTTACAGAGTTCGGTAGAAGGGTGGTGTATCTTAGACTCTAGATAAAAATATATTTAATGTTGAGTGTGTGCTTTTAATTAGATCATTTCTACTAGAATACAGTACTGCATCAGGGACTTAATGGCAGGGTTGTATTTTTTAATATACATAAAAATAAAAAATTAAAGAGTTATGTTACTCAGTCTTCACTGATTTTAAAAAGCTGTAAACATTTGCTGCGTGTCTTACAGGTCGGTAGGCACTTCACAAATATTGTATGTTATAATATCTCTCATTTAATATTTAAAAGTATCACACATTCATGAAATCTTAGAACTAGAAGGTACCTTATAGTTCTTCTAGTCTAATTGCCTTTTCCAAATAGTTAATACTTTCTAAGACTCAATGCATCGAAAGAGTGATTATATGGGCCTCCCTGGTGGCGCAGCGGTTGAGCGCTGTGCTGTGGAGCTGTCTGCAGTGCGCAACGCGAGTTCCACGCCCAGATGGGGAGAATCCCCAATGGTGCGGCAGACCTCTCCTGCCTCCCCCGCTGCTCCCCTCAGCAGTGTATTTCTGATCTGCCTGTTCTGCTCCCCACTCTGTCTCTGGTGAACCCTCTCGCTGCCCCACGCCTCTGGCCTGTACCCCAGCTTGGAAAAAAAAAAGATTAAAAAAAAGGTGATTATAAATTGGGTCAAGGTGAAAACACACTTCATGGTTAAGCTTGCATAACAGGCATCTATGCCCAAAGCTACCGTGGGGTGGGAAAGAAAGCGGGACGGTCCATCACCAGGATCTGCATCCCCACACACCTGTAGGAGGCGGTGAGCTCGCGATCTAGCTCGTTGTTTGTGGTTATCACCCCGCTCAGCGCGTCGATTTGGAAGGCTTCTCCGTGGTTGCCAGAGAGAATGGAATACTCAATGAGACCGTTCAGCCCACTGTCCAGGTCTGTGGCCAAAATCTGTGAGGAACCAATGCTTCCGTTAGACAAGGATTTAATCTGTGGTGGGTTAAGCCCTTTCCCCGCCAGAGAAAGGCAGTATGAAAGAATCACAGATTGTTAAACCCATTTCATAAACAATGATCAAAGGAATACCCACTAACAGCTGAAGCTTACTTATTTATATAATAAAGTGGTTAATGGGTAAAGAAACTATTCTGCACACTCATTCCAAGGATTTCCAAGGACCTTGCAGTAGGAGTAGCGCATGTTTTGAGCTACAATTTTCGGCAAGAGGAAAAAATTACTTGAAAAAGAAATCTGATTTGATTAAATAGAAGACTTCCAGTACTGCATGGCTGACTCTCAGAAAGCACGGGTTTGAACGCTGTGGGTACACTTATACGTAGATTTTTCCTGTGGGCTCTGATTTAATCAATTTCAGAAGGAGATTGTTGAATCCGCAGACGGGGAATCCTTGGGTACGAAGGGCCGTTATAAGGCACGGGGCATCCGATGCTGATTCTTGTATGGAGGTGTAGGAGGGCTGTTCCTGAAAACAACTCCCCACAGATACCAGGTTAAATTGGAGCAGTCAAGCATTTTAGGTAGGTTTTCAACTGGGCAGGGGTGGGCTTAAGTAACTCCCACATTGCTCAAGAGTCAACTGCCTGTAGATTCAGGTTAAAAGCAAGAAAGAAATCTTCATACAGTGGAGGTAGTCTTTCATTTGCTTTCTTTCTGTTTAAAGAATTGCTGTAGAATAGGCCAAAAGTTGTTTTTTTTTTAATATTATATTGAAAGTCTCATTTTATTTTGTGTTTATATTAATTTTAATGATAAAAAGGACACAGGATTAAAAACAATACAGAACCTGATATTTTGCTTATGTTGCATAACAGACTAACCAAACTAGACATGGAGGACAAATTATAAAACAAATCATTTTACTAATGTTTCTATGACTTTTCTGTCCATTAGATTTCTTTTCAACAGGCCTTAGGTATAATACACTGGCAAAAAAAAAAAAAAAAAAAAAAGATGTGCAATTAAGAATAGTGCCAAAGTAACATACCCAAATTAAATGTAGAAAAGGTGATATAGTAACCGTTTATCAGATTAGAGCAGCAGGAGAAAATTATTTCTAAATCATAATCATTTTAGGGATATTTTTGCCATTTAGTGGTTACCTTGCCACAGGAACTTTGCAACATCATTTTTCATTTGTGAAGAAGTAAAATTCATGTCACAAAGGAAAGAGGGAATGAAGGAAGTCAGTTAGTTCATACCAATAAAAATTGCCCCTCCAGTTCTTATAAACCTGCCCATCAGCATGAAATTGAGAAGTAACATCTATGACTAGAAGACTGCCAGGCTGAGGCGGGGGTAAATGCCATCAGCAGGGCAGGACTGGGGTCAGCCACCCTTTGACAGATTATCCCACCAAGACTGTACCCGACAGAAGAGGGTCAGAGGCCAAAGGCTTGCTGCTGACTTTGTCAGGAAAGTTTTATACTGACTTCCTTTGTAGATTCCCAAGAGGTGGCAGGTTTCCTAATGCCCAGGTCCTTTTTGAAGACAGAGCAGCAATTCAGTAGTGAAGGGGAAGGACAAAGTTGCACAATACTGCCCTGTGAACGGGTTCTCTTTTTCAGGGTTTTATTTTTTCTTGAGGTGGGCTAAGCTGGAAAAGAGGAGACCTGTGTCTTTCACACAAAGCAACTGTAAGTCTCAACCCAGGCAGCTCTTCCACGTGTCTGTGCCTCAGGCCAAGCTCCTGGCTGCAGCGCCACCCAGCGAGCGCCTATGGCCCTTCAAGACCTGGTGCAAAGGTCCTGTGAAGTTCAGGCTTTTCCTGCAGGAAGAGTTTGCGTCTCCCCTTTGTGCTCACGACACTAGAGGCACCGTTCTATCCACGAATCATAAACATTTAAATTCTATTCTTACATTTGTCTTCCTCATTAAATTGTCTGATGTTTATAAGGTGTGTGGATTTTTCTTCCCCTATAGGTTCCCTCGTAGAGTGCAACCAGATTTCTAGAGCAGTATGAAATGAAAAAAAAAAAAAAGCGAGAATAAACTCAGAAACTCCACACTTCCTTCAAGCTGCGGTTTCATCCAACCCATCAAACACTGCCAGGCCCTGGCAACATCTAACATTTTGTATTTATGAGTGGGAGAAAGGCCTTAGCTATTTCAACATACACTGATAAATAATTCGCGCGCACACACACACACCACGGTGTTCCTGTTACCTGTATGACGTGAGCATTGCAGCCCTGGCCTTCGGGCACGGACACCTGGTACACGCTTTGCTGAAAGCCTGGGAAATTATCATTCGCATCTTGGATGGAGACTGCCACTTTGCTGTAGGCACTATGCCCCTGGCTTTCAGCTACAACGATGAGTTGGACTTCATTTCTGACTTCAAAATCAAGAAATTTGGGTTCTTTTACGGTGAGTTCGCCTATTTTTATTCCCAGGGAGAAAAGGAAACAAAACGATGCTGTAGTTACTTCGACAGTCCCAAGTCACCTCTTGCTCACACTCACAGCCTCGCCTGACCCTCAAGCCTCCCCCCAACTCAGGGGTCATTGTGAAGGAAGGTGAGAATGTGTAGCTATTTGCAGGATTCAAATATATAGGAGGAAAAGAAACTACAATGTGCCTGACACCTGAGCACTATCTCTTAAATCACCCTTCTCTCCCTGTCGTCCGGAACGTCTGTCTTTCCGACATCTCTCGAATCACCTCTCTCATCTTCACCTCCCTCGTCTGGCCACCAGCCTGTTCCACCTTGTCCCCTGAATTAGCCACGTAACCGGTCTCCCCATAATCCAGTTCTCATTCCGTGGTCAGTAACAACGAGGACACAGCTATGTCCACCTCTGCCCGCCGCGGCCTCCGCAGCTGCCCTGACACGCTAGGCACCCTCATCGCCACAGACCTGCTGACTCGGGCTCTCCCACCTCACACGTCCCTTCCATTCTCCCCTCTCTGCTCCGGTCGCCACACTCATAAATGTTCTTTTCCTCACAGGCTCATGCCGGGGTTGTCAGGCAGGCTTTTCCATCTGCCTGGAATGGACTCCATGTCGATGCTTCCTGGGGGATCTTTCCAGATGCTGCATCCCTGTGCTATGACTCACGAAAGGCCTGCAGGCCCTTTGTTCACCTGTTTCAGTCAAGTTAGGTCTCTCGTTGAGGAGCTCTGCAAAGCGAGGTGGCGCCCTGTCTCGCACCGTCGTGTTCCCAGTGCTGAGGGGGGTCCGGCCTCCAGAGGCACCAGGTATCTGTCACGCGTGCATGTTAAAAGCGCGCCCAGTTTGGGGACACGACTCCGGGGTTATCCCATGTTCAAGTTTCCCTCCCAAATCATAATATAATTTCCCCTCCGATATAATTCCCTTCTCTAGTTTCTACTGATGTTTCCTGCCCTTCACAAGCAAATTTCTCATTGAATTTATTATTTTTATTATTTTATTTTTATCATTTACTTGGTTTTCACTGTCAGAAATTCTATCAAATGAAGATTTGCCGACAGAGGTTTGGCTTTGAGTTTGAGAAACCCAAACCAAGCACAAATCCTAGACCTAGTCACTTGTTTTGGTAAATGACCTGGCTCTGCCACTACTAACTGTGTGACCTGGAGTAGGTTACTCGGGTTCTGTAGACCCCAGTCACCTCTTCTGAAAAATGGGACTACCAAAAATGGCTTCACGGGCTGCTGTGAGAAGTAACACAGAGTCCATCGAGAATCTTTCTCCACAGCAGAGGACTTTAGATTGCGGTGTTCAGCCCGAATCTCTCTTCCTCTCCATCATCAGATATAAAATTGATATCTTTGTAAGCTCTGAATTTAGAAAGAGAAAATATAAGAGCCAGAGATTGCTAGAAGTTTGGTCCTTTGGTGAAAGAACCCGCTCTGGGTCTGGAAATAGGACTTGGAGGTCACAGCTTCTCGGCTCCCTCTGAACCAGCCCCCAGAGCGCCGGCCGCACCCACGCACCTTCAGGCTGTCACACCGTAACATGTTTTAACATGTTAACTCTGGTATTGAGTGTTTTGGGGGAATTTTCTAGTCTCTTTTCTGTTATGAAGAAAAGTAAAATGTTTATATTCTATATGAAGAACAACTATTGTACTACCAGGTTTAAAATTTCATAAACTCACTTTCATTTACCGTCATCAGATTTAGTTACCAATTCAGAACTAAAACCAAATTACTTACACAAACCACAGTCTGAAGAAACCAATACCCTGACAAAAATTTAGAGTAGATCTAACTATTGGCAGCTGCAGAATCATTTAAATACATTCTGATGAGCTGGTAATGCAAGAAGCTGATCTTTAGAAACCTCTATGAAACAAGGGCTGAGCCCTGCACTCCCAAGTGGCAGAGGAGCCCCAGCCTGAGGTGGGTCTAAAGCTCCCATCGAGAGCTTTGTCTCCACCAAATGAAGCGCTCAGCTTGCTATCATGTTCTGTTACTATTAGGAAAGGAAAACAGAATAGAAATGCAACACTTAATTGCCAGTGTCATTTAGTAGAGATTGTGCCAATTACAGTGTAGATCAAAGTGGATTTTTTAATAAAAGGCTTGTGTTAGGCTTTGATAATTGGAATTTTGCACTTGGACTGGATCGACAATTCTAATGCTTTCCTTGCTTAGTTTTTATTTTTGGCATAATAACTGGCATATGCTATGAAAACTGTGTAAATAGAAAAGACAAATAGCCAGTCTGTGAGATGATTCAAGGCTGACACACCTACCAGATTCACAGTCTGTGTATTTTTCTCAGAGACATCAAGGGTTTACTGTCAGAGGGAGAGGAAAGTACTACTGGGCTCTGTCTAATCATATGGGCAGAAATCCACATTTTCTTTAAAAGAGACCCACAGGTTCCTGTTCAGTCTTACATGTTAGTGTGCCAGTTTTATAATAACTTGAAATAAAGCTTCAGTACTGTTTCCTTCTGATATATGTCCATATATAGCTTTTGTCCAAGTTCTAAACTACATGTCAAAATGAGATTAAGTCCCTCCAATGCTAAGTGCTCGATAACATCGTCAGTTACTTTAGTCAGTTACAAGCTGTGCACGTGCATATGTGTACACTCAGAGCAGAATGTGATAAATATTTATGTTACCCAAAAGCTTTAAAACTCTCTCCTGCTGAAACTACATCCTTGAAACATCGAAAATTTAATCATTTTTGTTTTATGTCAATCTCCCAACTAATGGAATGAATACTTCCATCTGTTATTTGCATACACAACATTAGTCAAACTCCCAAATTCCTGCTGGTTTAGACAGTGATAGTAGATGTTTCTAAGCTAAAGTGACAAGGAGTTTGGATACAAAAGTAAACTTTTGGTTTAGGACTATGGATCGGAGGCAAACTCAGGCCCAAATGGATAGGAACCACAGTGCTCATGAGAGATCCAGCCGATCATAACTTACTAAGCCAATAATTAATAAGATGGTTTGCTCACATCTTTACCCTTAGGAAAAGTAGCCACAAACTTAGAGAACAATTTTATTGTTTATCATCTATATTAGTTCTCTATATTAACTGTATGTGATTTAAAATACAAACATTCCAAAACCTACATTAGGTACCTTTAGATAAATTTAATGAGCATGTGACAAAGATGGCATGAAAGATGAATTTTTTTAAAAGGTTTCTTGACAGCAGCATGGTAAACTATACACAGGAACCATCCTTATGATAAAAACAATGAACATGCTTGATAAATTAAATTGCATGTGTGTGTTGAAAAGCATTATTGAACTGCTATAGTAATAAGGAATCCTCAGAGGATAAAATAAAGGAAACAGGGAGTCAGGCAGGTAAGCAAGCACTAAAAGTCCATTTTTGCTCCAAAGCCACAGACACAACATTCTACCATGAGATTCTCCTCTCATGTTGCACCACTGGTATGGAAATCAAGGGAAGACACATGAATGCACAAAAGCAAAGGGTCTAAAAGACAACCACAAGAAGCCTGCAAATTCAAAGACTGTATATGCTCCAAATGAGTGGTCAATGTTAAAGACAAAAACAAATTTAAAAATGACCAAAGATCCCATGCCTCTGTATCTACCAGAAGAATACAAAACATTAATTCAAAGAGTTATGCACTGCTACTATGTTCACTGCAGCACTATTTACAATAACAAAAGTATGGAAATAAACTAAGGGCCCAAATACAGATGAGTGGATCAGGAAGATGTGGTATATATTCACAGTGGAATATTACTCAGCCATTAAAAATCTTGCCAGTGTGACAACATGGAACTGGAGGGGATTATGATATGCAAAAGCAGAAAGAGAAACACATATAGCAGCTGGTGTCACTTATAGAGAAACAAAACAAAGGGTCAGATAGAGCCAAACCACAAGAAGTCTTAGAAATCTGACTGTTGAACTTAGGCAACCAGAAGGGAAGGAGAAACAGTACATTGGGAAGGGGGCACCAGTACGGACTATGCTGGAGGACTATGGGTGTTTTCAGGGAGAGTGTGGTGTGGTAACAATACCTGAAGGGGGAGAGCCCACACCTCTAAATTATACACAGCAGTATAAACCAACGTCACCAAAATAAAAATAATATTAATAAAATACAAGTTTCTCTACAGAAACTTGCTTTTCATGACCTTGCTTTTGGGTTAGAAGGGAGAAAAAAGGCAGTTGAGAACCCATTAGTTTACACCTGTATTTAGGGCAGCCATACTTTCATAGCTGTATTTGAAGGATGTAATTTCATGACACTAGAGTAAAATCTGGGATAAAAGAAAGAATAGTTAGCAAAAACAGCAGCAAAAGAGCAGATAAGTACATTTTAAAATATTAATAAAGCCTAACTTGAAAGAAATAAAATTGGTCTCAACAAAAACTAAAATTGTTCTTGTTGGGTTGAAAAAAGAGTATTTGGAAATAAGGAATTCTAAGTTTCATATTGTTCAGAAGCAGAATATTGATTAATATTAGACTTTAAGTATATATGTTGGAAGCCAGGCCAACTACTAAAACAAAAAAGAAAAAAAAAAAAAAGAAAAACAGGTATATGATCCCAGACTAGGGAAGTGTTTCTTAAACAACTTATAAGAAGGACAAATTCTAAAGTAAAAGACTGAGTAATTCTAACATTTTATCAAAATGTGTCTTGAAAAGGTAAAAGACAAGTCCCAAACTGGAAAAACATATTTGCAGCAAGAAACAGGTGAAGTTTAAGTTCTGATAAAATGCATTAGAAATGCTTAGACTTCAGAAAGCAACACACAAACAGCCCTGTAGAAAAACAGGTCAAAGTAATCAATATGCATTTCACATAGAAGACAGGAACAGCCAATTCGCTGTGGGAAAATGCTTAGATTCATTAGTAATAAGGGAAATGTAAATTGCAACCACCGTGAGATACCATTTCACACCCACCAGATTGGCAATAAATAGGAGGATGTGGGCAATGGCACTTGCTTCCTCTCAGTGCTGGTGGAATGCGAAATGGGACAAACCCCTCCATAAGCCAGTTGGACACTATTTGTGAAGCTGAATGAAAGAACCTCTGATGTCTCTGCTGAGTCTTGAGGGCCTGGAGACACTCCCTACAAGCCCACCCCAAGACAAGCGTGAGGTTATTCCTGAGAGCACTTGTCACTGTATCCCCAGCCAGGAAAACCTCACTGCCCATCAACAGTGTTGTAGAATGGGAAAAACAGGGGATAGCAATGAAGGAATGAAATGGAAGAACCCCAGCTGCATATATTGAGATGAGTAAGTCTAACTTTGAATAAAATGAATCTAATCCCAACAGATTACATAGAATATGAATCCACTTAAATAACATTCAAAAAATAGCAACATTTCCAGTTTCATGGTGTAGGAATAGATTTACCAAAAGTTGCAAGGGAATGATTATCCCGGCAGTGGGGACACAGGTCAGAGTGAGCAGCGGAGAGAAGAGGCACATTGAGGAGGGTACAGAGGGGCATGGATATGGTGGCTGGGCAGCAGGAACTGCTGTTCTGTTACGTGCACACATATAATTCATGCGATAAATCACAAAAAATGTTGAGCAAGAGAATCGAGTCAAAGAAGAGGACATCATGGTTCTTTTATGATGTTTAAATCAAGGTAAAATTAAATAACATTGTTGAGTGATTCAAACATGGGAGGAAAATTATAATGAAAAGAATTGCTAGTTGAATACCAATTCAGGTTACTGATCACTTCTGGGTGCAGAAGGGAGGTGGAAGAGGGAACTCCAGAGGTTCCGGTCACGTCTCATCGCCTCTCTGGAGGCAGGTAGCAAGGACTTGGGTTCTTGTTTCCCTCTTGCCCATTACAGTTTCATAGGTCTCAATATATCACCTTGCAGATATTTCACAATAAGATCTTGAAATAAATGTCAACATAAATAGATCCTTAATTGAAATAGAGTGTTCTGTGAATGACTAGTCTGGACTAACCCTCGACAGACTTTGTCTGTATTTTAATGATAAGACTATTGAGAAAGCAAGGCCAAGCTTGGGCCAAGTTAGGAGTCAGGCCATAGAAGGATTTGGGAAGCCTAGGAAAAATGAAAATTATATAGGGGCCTCCCTGGTGGCACAAGGGGTTAAGCGCAGCACTATGAAGCTATCAGCAGCCACTGCAGCATGAGTTCGAAACCCAGCCAGGGATTTTACCACATGGTGCAGCAGACCTCTCCTGTCTCGCCTGCTGCTCCCCTCAGCAGTGTATTTCAGGAGATCTGCCTGTTCTGCTCCTCACTCTGTCTCTGGTGAATCCTCTTACTGCGACACACACACCTCTGGCCTACACCCAGCTCTTGTATGCATAAATAAATCTTTGAAAAAAATGCAAATTATATTACTCTCCTTCTTCCTAAGTATTTGAATCCTAGCTTCTTTTCCAGGGACCTTTTCCTCAGACACCTGGACTGCTAGAAACTTAAGGCTTGAATATATTTAAAAATGGCCCTTTTGCCATTTTTCAGCTTCCCATACCACCCTTTGACCTAATAGTGGGGTGAAGACATGGAGACACCTAGCAGGCAACCTCAGAGAGGCTGTTGACCCCAGGTTGTATGGACCAAAATGTCCTAACATTACTCTAGAGGAAAAGATATTTGCTTAAGAAATTGCCCCCTCGCAATTCTTCCCATGTGCCTGGAGTACAGATTAAATAAGGCAGTTGAATGGTAATATAGAAATTATTAAAAACATTCTTCTTGAGGTTTGACAACGAAGCAGTAGATATGTATCTACTACATAGTTGTTAGTCAAAAAAGTATGTTTTAAATAATCAATTGGTATTCATTTAAAACACAATCATGGTCTTATTAAAGCTAAATTTAATACATGCTGTATTTGGAACTAATTTCTCTACCACCACACAGAAACCTTTCCAGCTGTCCTTTTTTGTTGCATTGTTGACATTCAGTGGCGAATTAGGAGAATCTCTGATGAAAATTCCCTAAGGCTAGACATGTGCGCCTATTTATAATTCAGACTCAGTATCAGTGATCTGTGACCTCCCTACTCCATTTCCATTCTCCCAAATAGCTGGATAAATTGTAAGTAGGAATCAATTTATTTTAAAAAATATGAAGTGTCAGGTAAGTACTGTCTAACCGGAAATATGAAAGACAGAATTCTTAGCAAGTACATTTGAGCAAACAATTCTTGATTTCCCACAATTTCTCATCAGCTGCCATTAAAAAAAACTTTCTTGTCTACCTTTTAAACTATTTATCTCTAACAATTTATATCTGTCAAATTTTGAGTTTCCTTTGCAGAAGTATTTCTTACATTGAACGGAAGAGGCAGTGAAGCTGCTATAAGTTAGAGAAGGATTACCTGAGGTGGAGCACAGGGAAAAAACTCCATCTTCATTTCCACTAAAAATGTAATATTTAATGCTGTCTTTGATTGAGTCAGGAGCAAAAGCATTTATAGTCACAATAGAAGTACCTGTAAAAATTAGGTTAAAAAGTGTTAGGAAAATAAAAACCAGGGAAAAACAAGTGCAAACACTAGTAATTTATTATTTGCCTATTATACTCTGGCTTATTCACTCATTCAATGATTTCTTAATACTAGATGTCTTCAAGAAGCCAAATAACATGGTGGGCACTCGGGGCACAGTGGCCAAAAAGATAGTGAAGATCTCTGGTCTCGTGCTGGTTATGAACTGACTGGAGGAAATGGACAGTAAACCATTACCAAATTCATAATTAAAATAGATTTCAGATGTGCTAAGTTCCCTGGGAAGGAAGAAACAAGGTTATGTGATAGAAAACACTTCTTTTGTGGGGGAGGCGAGCTTTCTTTTAGAGGGGTCACAGAGCAAGGCACCATGGGTGAACACTGAAGGCTCAGAAGTCAGAGAAAGGGCTAGAAGAAAAGGATTCTAGGAGAATAAACGAGAACCACAAAGGCCCTGGACTGATAAAGGGCTGCGTTTGGTGAAGCAGAGTGAGCAAGAGGCAGAAGTAGAAGGTAAAGACGGCATCTAGGTAGGCAGGTATCAGATTTTGTTCTAAGTATATAGGGAAATAATGAGAACTTTTTTTTTATTGTTCTTTATACATTGTGCATTTCCCTTGGGTAGCCCACCACCGATTCACCCATGACCCATCACCATAGTCCCCTGTGCTCTTTTCTACCCCATTTTGAGCCCTTATCCTCCCCCTCCCTCGCTGAGTGTCTCTCTCCTGTTTGGTTCCCCTGTATTCCTGTTGTAAGTGAAACCATTCGATAGTTAAGTCATGAAAACATTTTAAGGACAGAGTAAAATGATCTCGTTTACTTTTAGTGATATTAGTGTGACTTCTGGGTGGATAACAAAAAGGATAAAGAGGCCAACTAAAACAAATTGCCATCAACCAAGCAAGAGACAATAATCTAGAATGGGGGGGAGTGGCTGAAAAGAGGGGGTAGGACTATAAACATAAGAAATCTTCCCTCAACCAGTTGCCAGTATAGCTGAAAGCACCCAAGTGGAAATTAACTGATGTTTTAACTATATTATAGTGATTCACTTAAAACTTGTTAAGGTAGGACAAGAGTAAAGTATAACTTGAAGGAAAACTCAGCAACTGTGTTAGGCATAGGAATTAAAAGGAAGATGGGAAGTCATTTCGGGTCACAGAGAAAAGACTGATTTCCAGGACGCAAGACGATTCATTTGCAAGGACAGGTAAAGACAACACGACGTGGTTAGAACTGGGATTTGATGGAAGCGTTTTCGAGAATCTGTTTGGGTCGTTGGAAAGCATTTTGCTGTCTTTGTAATATCTCGTGTCTCTTGCCTCTATTCCCTGGGAGACAAAAACTTCACGTGGTTTGCTTCACCGTGATGTTCACTCTCGCAAGGTCTGGAGCCAAAGCCGCCATGCCTGTGAGGGGCTCTGTGTTTGAGTTCAATCTACTTCTTTAACTTGACATCAAATTTCATATACGTCCAAAGCACACTGCTGCTGTCTTCTTTTGTCAGACATTTTTTTTTTTAATCAAGCCAGTATTAATAGTTTGTTTCTTTAAGGAAGGTGACAGAGTGAAGCAAGGGAGGGAGGGGTGCATTTCTCTGCCTACAGGACCTTCGACACCAACAGCAACAATTTTTAAAAATCACGTCATGCAAGAGTACTACATCTGACAGCAGGATTTGCAGTAATTGAAAATAAACAGCACCCATTCAAGATTTCTGCTGGGCCTGCTCTTTGAATCCTGCTGTGTCCACTAAGGGAACAAGCTTGAGACTCATCCTGTAGAGGTTATGAGAAAACAATCCCTAAACCAAGTCAAGCAGTGAAAGAATAAGGCCCTGGAACAGACGACATTTTCCCCAGGACCTTTTTCAACACTTAACACTCCAAGAAAGATGAAGTGGTCATTATAAATATTAAAAGAAACAAGTACGTGATATTGTCCACTAAACTGATACTTCAGTGAAAAAGATAAAAAAAAGAATTCATTGTGGAGAAAGAACAGGAAAACCAAAAGTGGATATATTACTCTCTTTAGAAACATTACGCTTAACATAAACTCTGACAGACTTGAAAAATAATTTATTGGGATTTCCAAATAGTTTTTCCTTTCAAGTCAGTTATGAAGTTATTCAATGATTGAGGAAAGGATTTTAAACAATCACGGTGGAATCAACTTACTACACATGTTGAAAATGCTTTCATATGGCATTGTGATCTGATGCTTATTTTACTGCATCACAGGAGACACTTTAATATAAAAATGTCTTACATTTTCAGTAAGAATATGAAAATGTAGGGCCATCTATTTTATGCCTAGTGCTCAACCACAGTTCTGTGCTTCCTGATACAATTTATTTTTTAAACACGGGAAGTTTTATTTCAACGGCTTTGTCTTATATTCTTAAGAAGGGCAGTAAGAAGAGAAAATGCAAGCAAGACACAGTCATGCTCACGGTCTTTTCTTCACGGGTTAGGAGGCTTATTAAATGCCCAATTACAAAAGAAAACATGGAGATGGGCTTGCATATAAAAGAACAAAGACGAACTCAGAACTGCATGTAAGAATCACATCTGGTCTTTCTCATAAACGGACAATCCTGTTTTTATTACAAATAAAATGCTCATATCAAATGAAATTGTAGTGCATAAAGAATTTCATTCAATGAAAATGCTTCATGTATATGACTAGATGCTAAAGGCAGTAAGAAGCTACATATCTCATGTATGTTCTTCCTCTGATGAAATTTAAAGGTTGGGACTGCTTGAAAGGAAGAAGAAATAAATAAGGGGCCATGAATTCTTCTAGCTCGGGGTTTACTGAGCAAAGAAAAAAATCAACACAGTGAAAAGGTAACTTATGGAATGAGAAGAGATATTTGCAAATCATGTATCTGATAAGGGATTAATCTCCAAAATATATAAGGTACTTCTACAATTTGATAACAAAACAAACAAACAATTAAAACATGAGCAAAGAACTTGAATAGACATTTCTCCAAAGAGGACATACAAGTGGCCAACAGGATACAAAAATATGCTCAGAATCACTAATCATCAGGGAAATATTAATATAAAAATATAATACTAGTATAATACTTCCACTAGTAAGAATGCTGGTATCCAAATAACAGAAAATAACAAGTGTTGGTGAGGATATGGAGAAATTGGAACCAACATTGGCACCTGCTGATAGGAATATTAAATGATGTAGCTACTATGGAACACAGTATGGTGATCCCTCTAAAAGTTAAAACTAGAACTATTATGTGATCGGTTAATCTCATTTCCAGGTATATATTCAAAGAAGTGAAAACAGGATCTCAAAGAGATGAACAATGTTCATTGCAACATTATTCGTGATAGTCAAGAGGTGCAAATAGTCTAAATTGTTCTTGTAGATAGATGAAGAATATTTATCCATTTATCCATCAATATATGATACATATATTACACACACACAATGGAATATTATTCAGCCTTAAAATACGAAAACTACTCTGTCATATGATACAACATGAATGAACCTTGAGACAACATGAATGAACCTTGAGGACATTATGTGAATAAGCCAATCATAAGAAGACAAATGGTGCATGACTCCAGTTCTAGAAGGTATTTAAATTAGCCAAACCTCTAGAAGCAGGAAGTAGAATGGTGGTTGCAAGGGGCTTAAGGGAGGGAAAGAGTTGTTCAAGGAGTCTAGAGTTACAGGTTTGCAAGAAGAAAAAGTTCTAAAAACTCACTGCACGAAGACATTGTATACTTAAAAATGGTTAAGATGGTACATTTTATGTTAGTTTTTTATAACAATATAAAAGAGAAATACTTAATTTTTCCCTCCCACTTCCCATCATCAAGAATGACTGAACCTATGTTACTAAAGCATTCCAAAAAATTCACCCCTGGGATGAGATAAAGCATGGAAAATGTATGCTGAAAATGAATAATGTTCCAAAATGTGTGAACAGATGAAAACATGCTTTCAAATGTAAATGGTCTGCAATCTTACACACATTTACTTTTGTGAACACCTAAGGAAATAATAGAGGAAACTATAAAAAGTGCTTATTGACTTTTTATAAGTTATAGCAAAAGAGACGGGGAAGAAAACTAAGATAGAATTAGTATGTACAATGAGAAGCAAACAAAATTAAGTCTGAACTGAACGTTTAACGGGATTACAGATTTTAGAGGGCACTTTTTCTTAAAAACGAGTGATTATCTATAAATGGTTGCACTTAGTCATTCAAAATATGTACTCATGACAGCTTAGAAGAAAGGCAGGTGCTCAAAAATACCTGGATGTTCCTACTGCCTCTGTAATTTTGTGATTTACGGAGGACTACATTTAAAACAGGAGCCTGAGAATGTCCAGTGTCGCATCAATGCTGGATCTGATTACAGAACTTGCCTGGGGCACCTGATGCTGAGACTCTCCCCTCCTGCCCAGCCCCTCCCTGGGCCTCAGAGTCCCTGCATCTTCAAGTCCTGTGTTTACTTTCCTTTCTGGAACCCCAGAGCCAGCCAGAATCCAGGGACTGTGTGTGTCCAGAAAGGAAGGTTGCCTGATTTTTTTAAACGAGTGATACTCAATTTTCTTTATCAGATACACATTATTTCAAGAAACAAAGCAAATTTCCAAAAATCATTTTAACAAAAACATTTCACTTAGGTTAAAAGAAATCGCTTTTGTTTTCAGGTGCCACATACTGAGCACCATAATAATATACCACTCCAGTAATTCCGGCTGGGTGTTGCAGAAGCTTCCCCAAGAGACTGAAAATAATCTGAAACTGAAGAAAGGCAATTCACTCGCTGTTTTATTCTACTGTGACACAAATACAAAGAAAAATTCTTTGTAAACTTTAAACTATGTAAACCACAATGTCCAAACCTACTCCAGCTTCCAAAAACAAAACAAAATATCCTCTGAACGTCAAGGTTCTTCAAGCTGTTGCCACATTTCTTTCTCTCCCTTCATGGAAGCTCCATGAATATCCGGCTGAATTCTGATCTAGTTATTCCCTCTGCATTTCATTAAACACCAGTTTGTAAAATAAAGTTGTAGTGAATGAATTCTCTCCACAGTCCCCAATCCTCCCTCAGGCTGCTGAATTCTGTGAGGCTACACACAAGTCCTGTCGCTGACTTCAGAGTTCGTGTTAGGAGATCTCAGCTTCTGGTCTCTCCTCTGGGCTAATCCTGACCACTTTCCAGAGAGTAAACTTATACTCCTCAGAACTTCCTCTCTGTCATCTCTTCTGATGATCATGTCATGCTCTCACTGTCTTATCCTTTATATTTGATGCATGAAGTTGCTTTTCAGACATGCCTTCCTCTCTACCATGTTACTATCTCCTTATACCAACATGGCCACCTCAGGCCATGTCAGGTAACTCTTCCCTGTTCCACCGAGGAGTGCTAACGGCTCTCGCCCTACTCTGAGTGGCTTGCAGTCCCCAATCCTTCTCTGTGGACAGACCCCTGACTAAGCTAGTTGTCAGTCACTTTTCAGAGTATTTCTGAGCTAAACTCAGCTGGGAATTAGATATGGCTGCCCACACCCTGCTTCTTGGCTGTGCCATCTCCCTACGTCCGTAGCACTGCCCTCCGAGGGTGCTCCAGGGTGAGGGTGAGGGGAGCACAAGGGTCTGTGGTGGAGGACTATGGGTGCTTCAGTGGTGGGAGAGCTAAGGTGACTACACCTGCAGGGGGAATCTTAAAGCATCAAAATACTAACAAGGATGTGAAACAATGGTACTTCATTAAAAGTAAGCATAAAATTTGCTCTGCTTTTTCTTAATTCAACAGTTTGCATCACCATCTCCCCTGCAGCATTCTCTACTTATTCTGTTCATTGGTTTTGTCTCTTCCCCAGTTGAATGCAAGCTTCACAAGGATAAGCATCTTGCCTTTAGGTCACTAATATATATCCCATTTGAAAAGTACCTGATATAAAATACTTAATAAAAAGTGTGTTGAGGGCCTCCCCGGTGGCGCAGCAGTTAAGCGCTGCTCTGTGGAGCTGTTGGCAGCGGAGACGAGAGTTTGACGCCCGGCCGGGGAGAATCCCACATGGCACGGGAGACCTCTCCTGCCCCGCCCGCTGCTCCCCTCAGCAGTGTATTTCTGATCTTCCTGTTCTGCTCCCCGCTCTGTCTCTGGTGAACCCTCTCGCCGCCCCACGCCTCTGGCCTGTACCCCAACTTGTATGTATAAATAGAAAAATAAATCTTTAAAAAAAAAAAAAGTGTGTTGAAGGAGTGAATAAAATATCTGCCGATTGACAAGCAGGGCAGTGAAGAGTCCCGGAGGGCAGACTAGAATTTATGGACAGACCTAAAGGAGGCCGATCTGGGTTCAACATCCGAATGACGTTCCAAGCGAAGGAGTTTGCCTAAAGAATCACCTGCAGAGCTTGTTAAGCAAGTTTATTTGTTAAGCCACTCGTTAAAACCACAGTTCCCAGACCTCAGGTCTAAGAAAGGACAAAGTCTATGTCGCTTCACACCCAGGTTGAAGGACCACTGTCCCACACCCTCAAATGCCAAAATATTCAGATCACCTGGTGCCAGGGTGTTCAGGTAAAAATGTATAGATTTGAAACTACAGATGAAAGCTGGTCAATGATTCTATGATTTCATCAGATCAATTTCAAAATGTATTAACATAGCGCTATATTATTTAGAAAGAACTGACTACTTGCCACCTGGCTCTGCTCTGGGGTTGGATGCAAACTTCTTTAGAGGAGTAGAAATAGAGCTTTAAGGAGGATCTTGTGTTTTTTAACAATCTGCTGCTTATGTGGAAGTCTCATTACACATAAGAATAGAGGTTAGAAATTTCTGGCATTTTTGGAGGTCACTATTATTGCATTTAATAAAGAGAACTGCAATTTACTCTTAATAATGTTTAGAATCAAGAAAGTAACCTATGGCATAATCATAATTCAAAGCAAGCTATGATTCAAAAGAGGGTCAAGTTCAGGTTAATCATCTGTGACTTAAAAAAACCCTAATTTAATATTCAATATTCAACTGAATTTTTTTAATAGAGCAGGCCGTATAGAATGGGTGACAGAAATAAATTCATTATGAAATGAAGACACCGATTTCATAAAAATGCAGGTGCTTTTTAAGTATCGAAGCTGAATCGTGATAAAAGGACAAATCGAAAACAAACGAAAATACCTGAGCCAGGGCACAGATGATGGGCCATCACACCCTTCCGCCTCCTAACCTTGCAGTCCATTTGCTTTGCCCTCTGGCTGGTTGAAAGAACCAGAAGATTCATTTCTCTACTCTCTAGTTAGATATAATTACCTGGACTGAATTTCTTTCAATTCACAACTAGCTACAAAGAAACATTTTTTTTTGTTTTTGGGTAAAAAGATAATTTAATGTTTTGATGTCTCCTATTATGACATACATTTGGGTAGGGAAATAACTGAAAAATTAGCATTATGAGGAAAAAGCAGTAACAACAGTAATAATAATGACTACTACTAGTATTATAGCAGTTCCTATTATCCCATGCTTACTATGTGTTAGCCTATGCGTACTGTGCCTCAGAGGAACTAACCACTCAGCCCTAAGGGAGGCATATTCCTAACTTGCAGAGGAGGAATCAGGCTCAGCAAGATTCAGCTACCCAAGGAAATGGTGGCAGTAGGATTGAAACCCAGGAGAGCCCAAGCTTGAAACCGCGAGCTGCTTCATCTTCCATCGCACTGCTTCGAAAGTACCTGAGGAAATGCACAGTTGGTATCGATACATCTACAATCTAGACAAAAGGGCTTATTTTGACATTGTAAACTTGAAGGAACTGAAACTTCAAAGGCTCTAAGAACTCATCTTTCAGTGGCTTTATTACTTTTTGTTGTATTTAATAGCGTGTGTGTATTGCTGCATTTGAATATATTCCCGAATAACACACTTTGGATGAAATTTAGCATAACAAGCTAAATTTTTTGAATTTAGTTTTGGTTTTGAAATTTTCTAGCTGTATCTGTAAGAGCACTCTTGCTTAGGACTTAGCTTCAAGCATTTGTCAAAAGAGGTCCTCTCTACCAAACACTTACCTTCCTCGCAATTTTCAGTCACAGCGCCTCTGTAGAGATGGTGGCTGAAGGAAATCTGGACGCCTTCTCCTTCCTTGTGAATCACCAGGAGACCGGGGGTTGTCCTAGCTGGGTCCCCTTGGTCCATAACTTCCAACGGCAGCCAGATGGGAAAATATTCTGCAGATGGGTTTTGCCACAGTTGAATTTCTCCTGTGTATTTATCCAGAGAAAACATCGACTGGGGCCGAGCAAAACGAAAGGTGATGGTTCCGTTGGGCCCCAGGTCCGGGTCGCTGGCTCGCAGAAAGGCAGTGGTCTGGTTGATAGGTGTTTGGGGAGACAGAAAAATTTCAAAGGGGTTCTGTTCCCAAACTGGGTCGTTGTCATTGACATCAGTGACGTGGACATTTATAAGGACCGTGGTGCTTCTGGAGCCCTGGACACTGCGGTCTCTGGCCCCCGCCCGGAAGCTGTACTGGGAGTGGGCTTCTCGGTCCAGGGTACGGGCAGTTCTCAAGGTGCCCATCACAGGGTCGATGGTGAAAGTGCCAGAAGCCTCGTCCATGAGAAAATACTCAGTTTGCCCATTCAGGCCTTCATCCTTGTCCACAGCGGAGAGCACAAGGACCACGGTGCCCACATGAGCGTCTTCCCTCACGGACGACTGGTAACGAAGCGTGGGGAAGCCAGGGCTGTGGTCGTTGTCGTCCAAAACTCGGATGTGCAGCTGTGCCTCAGCGCTCCGGGCTGGGAGCCCCAGGTCAGCACACAGGACGGCGAGGGTGAAATTGCTGACCTGCTCCCGGTCCAAAGCGCGAGTAGTTGAGAGTTCTCCTGACGTTTCATTAATAGCAAAGAACTCCGCAGTGTTGCCCCCTGTGGAAGAAAATAAATTCAAAATTCATTTGAATTGAAAACATACACGTCCTCTGTCTGCATTATATCTGTCCATGGATTCACTCACTCAGCAAATATTTCTCTCCTGGTTAGTACATTCTCTCACTTTTGTAAGTATTGGGGACGTAACTGTGAACAGGCTAAAGTCCCTGCCCTGATGAAACGTCTATTACTGAGGGGTAAACAAAGTCACAGAATTCAGTATCTATCTCAGGTCGATCAATAATGAGAGCCTGGGCCAGAGGATGTTTCTGCATGTGCATCTACAGCTTTTCACAGTCATATACTTTTCCTCTTAAGAGATTAAATTGTATATTTTATTTGAAATAAAACAATAGGAGAAAGGAATAAGAAACAGGTGATAATGTCTATTTTTATATATTAATCAGAAATGGATAGTCACGGGCCCCTACAAAGCTGTCTGGATCTTGCAGCTGCTAGAAGGTTCTGGCGCTGGGCACTTAGAAGCCTGAGGCTCAGGCAGGACAGAGGGGCTGAGGAAAGACAAAGAGACACACAGTCTGGCTTGTCACCAGCAAGAAGAAAAGGAATGGCGAGGATGCCTTTTGAAAAGATATCTTTTGTTCTATTTGATACTTTAAAAAAGTGATTACTAGCTAATGATGTCAATAGTTGTGATATGCTGGAAAATTTCCTTTATAGTAAAAATTTGACATTTCTAACTTAAAAAGGTACTTGTTGGGGGTACTTGGTTTTTCAAGACTCTGTTCAAGGGCATATTGAGCAAGGTCACCAGGAGAGGCTGGAGGAGAAACCAGATGGTGATGCGGGCCGGGGGGAGGGAGAAGGCGCAGCGCTGAGTTCGCTTGGGACACACTCATGAGATGCTGTGGGATATCACGGCTGGGTCGCTGAGGCTGTCAGGAAAAACTGTAGAACAATTCGAAATGGGAGAGAAAAAATAGGAGTGAAAAACAATTAGCGGCTGCCCAGTCTGGCTTTGCCATCAGGGTTGTCTTCATCTGCTTTCCCACTCTGAGAAGTGATGAAAACTGATAATAACGCAATGATTCTTGTGCACAGAAATGCGAGTGAATCGTGTCTGGCGGGCTGACTACAGCTCTGCAGACAGACTTCACCTGCATTTCGTAATTCCTCTTTTCCTTTAGGCGTGTGCCTGTGGTTCTGGGAAATCTCCCTGTGCCTGTTTTAACATCTTTTCGGTTTGCTTATTAGTTGATGAGTTAAATAAAAATCTTTGGCAGTGGTTAACTTTACAGTTGTATTTGTATGTTTATATATCATTATTTTACTTTTAACAAAAGTCCTTTAATGGGACTTAGAACTAGAAAGTGGATGAGAATGGGAAATACTGGGAACTACTGGTAGCTGAAGACAGGGACAGGAAGAACGACTGAGTAAGAGTGTGCTATGAGCAAAGGAAAAAGATGAGCACAGACCACCAGGGAACTGCAAGCCAGAGGAGCAACAGCAGCAGAAGGACTGTGGGAGGATCTTTCCAGAAGGGAAATGAGACACTGGAGAAAGGGGCTTTCTGAAGTCAGGGTGAAAATAACCATTTGCATGTCTCTAGAACTTTGGGGTTCCATTTTTGCTCCTCCTCCAGTGCACAGGCTCACTCACCACCCACCACATCCCCTCCTGCCAATGCCCCAGGGGCTTCCTTCTTCCCTTCCGGCCGCCTTCCCGTTCCCTCTGGGAACCAGCATATTTGCTACTAAGTCTCGGAGTTGTTTTCACTGTGCTTTGCCGTTACAGGTTTCTTGGTTACTGCAAGATAAGTGAAACTGTTGGACATCTGTCCTTCCCTTTCTGATTTTTTTTTAAAGATTTATTTATTTATTTATTTATATTAATTTATACATACAAGCAGGGGTACAGGCCAGAGGCATGGGGTGGCGAGATGGTTCACCAGAGACGGAGCAGGGAGCAGAACAGGCAGATCAGAAATACACTGCTGAGGGGAGCAGCGGGCAAGGCAGGAGAGGTCTGCCGCACCATGTGGGAATCTTCCCGGCCGGGCGTCGAACTCGCGTCCCGCTGCTGACACCTCCACAGCGCAGCGCTTAACTGCTGTGCCACTGGGGAGGCCCCCCCTTTCTGATTTTTTAAGTGAGATGTGGCTCTCAGGCCGACCTCGCCAAGGCTAACATCCTTCCAGAAGTCCTGTGTCTCCCAGCCACAGGGCATCATAGCACCATCTTCTGGAGTTGAAGTCCCTGGCAGGCCTGATCTGTTGGGTAGGGTTTGTGAGATGAAGGGGCACATGGGTATTCAGACCTGGGCAGTGCTTATCTCCTCATGCCCTGTGGGTCTATTTTAGAAAGGCCTGAATAAAGCCTTTATTACTCAAAGTAATAAGTGGTCATTTGAGAGAAACGAAAATAGGATAAAAGCTTTCCATCCCATCTGTCCATCCACTCGTGTCAGCATAGAAAGATTCACAAGTCGTTGAAGGCATATTTTCAGACAGCGTGGAAGGCAGAGCACAGCACGGGGAGCTGTGGGAAGGAGGCAGAGAGGATGTCCAGGCACCAGTTCTTGCTGGGTGCATGTACTGTAGACGCTGCAATTGATCCCACAGACAGAATAATCACACAGTGCGTGAAAATTCAGTGGTATCCTGGGGAATTTCTTTCTTTTTTTTTAAAAAAAGATTTATCTATTTATGCATACAAGCTGGGGTACAGACCAGAGGTGTGGGGCCGCGAGAGGGCTCACCAGAGACAGAGTGGGGAGCAGAACAGGCAGATCGACGGAAGCACACTGCTGAGGGGAGCAGCAGGCGAGGCAGGAGAGGTCTGCTGTGCCATGTGGGAATCTCCCAGGCCGGGTATCGAACTTGCGTTGCCGCTGCCCACAGCTCCACAGCGCCTAACTGCTGTGCCACCAGGGAGGCCCCCCTGGGGGATTTCAATAAAGAGAACACTTACCAATGATGTGACACTTGACGACTCCATTATTGCCAGCGTCCCTATCAGAGGCCAAAACAGTGTAGACAACCCTCGGCTCTTGGTTTTCCAGAAGCTCGATGTCATGGCTGGGTAAAACCATGTCTGGTGTGTGGTCGTTTTCATCCTCCACAGAACACACAACAGTCGTGGTGCCGGATAGTGCAGGGACACCCCCGTCATGCACCAGCACTGACATGGGGTGGGAGAGGGCACTGGTTATTGCTCTTAATTCATACTTCAAATATGCTGCCCTCATTAGACTGCACCAGATCAAACTGACCTGGCAGCATTAGGTCAGTATTATTTGATGTAAAAACACACTATTGAGATAGAAAACATCACTATTCAATCTTCTGCTGTGATTTTTAATTTTTTAATATTTATAAATATAGTTACATCATTGTTCATTTTTGTACAATGGTTTTGTTTTGTTTTTTTTTTTAAATGGTCGTCTAGGTATCCCTTACCTAGAAGGGTGAAGACTTCCTGAACTTCTCTGTCAAGTCCAGTGGTGGTTACTAATTCTCCAGTGTCTGGATTTATCTGGAACAACTCAAATGAAGCACCTGGCACGATTTCAAAATGAAGCTTGGAGTTGATTCCTTAAGGAAAATACAAAGAAAACCTTAGCAAGTGCCCTTTCAGAACCTGAGCTTTCTTCCCATTCTTTTCCCTATGAATGCATGAGGCCACAGAAAAAGGCAAGATACTTCAAACAACCTTCAAATTAAGGTAACAAAAAAACCTCTTTGCTGTTCTTGCTAAATAAAAGCCTCATGGCTGAAATGCTTGATTTTCAAAAGTCTTATGAGACTTCCCCACAGTGAATGCTTAAGATTTTTTCCCTCCCATAAAAAATTTCTTATGAGTGTGCAACCCAACAACATATTCCTAATTACTCCTTCTAACACCCCCAATTGTGATTTAATGACATAATTGCAAGCTTGTAGGGCAAATGACAATTTCTGTAGCCTGACCCTCTATTTAAAGGCTTAGGCTCAGTCGCAGAGCCCTGTTTATTCTCCAGCGCAGCAGCCCAGCACGTAGAGAAGCTTATGTGTGTATTTCTGTTGTGTTTATTGTTTAGTATTCAGTCTCCTATCTGGACTAAGAAATGTGGTACCATGTTATTACACACTTTGAAAATAATTCTTCCCATATTTTCATGGTTTTATTTCTTCCTGAGAAAAGTATCACGTCACTTCCATCACTGGTTATGGAGATCATTCATACCACTGACTTTAATGAGTTGATCACAAGCGGTTATACATTATTTACATTTTATATAACTTCTTTTCAACCCTTTTCCTATGTTGTTTTCTTAACTGACAAGAATTTAGGTGTAGATTATATGGCATATAATCTGCGCATAGATTACATGACATATAATCTAGGTATAGATTATAGGATATGTTACATATCTAGGAAATTAAGTATCTAATACATTATAAATACATATGATTAGAATATATATTATACTTTAGTAAGTGCAGAATATATGACTTTATTCTTCAATAAAAGATGAGATACTGTTCTTTGGCCTTAGCAAAAAATTGCTTCAACTACAATTTTTATCTTGCTAGTCTTAAAATGTAAATTTCCATTCTATTATAATATAGGGGATATAATACAGGAATGGGTGGTGAAAAGTGTAAAATATAATGCTGGTTTCAGATAATAATAAATATATATGTAGGCATCACTTGGAAGAGAAAGGATATTTGAGATAATTGACGGATATTTCAGTGATCCTGAGAAAAGTCTAATAAGATAGGATCAATGCATTTGGGATGGAAAAGTCAAAAGTCACTAAAACATATCATTCTCTCATTAAGCCTTAGGCATTTTATTACATTAATGCTCATTTCATAATTGTAATGATTATTTTGATCACATGTGGTAATATAATCTTTTCTACAGCAAAGACAATTTCTAAAAATCTTCCTTTACATACTGTAAAGAACCCCAAAAAGAACTCCAAAATGTTAGGATTTACCATTACACACACACACACACACACACACACACACACACACACACACACACACACACCCCAAGAGCTGAGAGGACTCTCCTTTCATGGAGACTCAAGGAAAGACACTGATTAGAGGGACACCAGCATGCTGAGTCCATGAAACACGTACAGTCCCAATGGCAGATCGACAGGTAAACAATTACATAGCCATGACAGCACGTGTTGTGTTAAATAACACCATACATCAAAATGTTAACAGTAACTTTCTCTGAATAAGTGAGGTTATGAGTGGTCATTATTCTCTTTCTTCTTTCTTTTTTACCCTTTTTTAGGGGTAGCTGTAATAAGAATGCACACAGGGAATTTATATGGAGAGGCACCTCTACAAAAGGCGAGTGGGACAGGAGCGCGGCTGCAGCAGAGTGCCACTGTCCAGCTTGGTGGCAGCATCAAGTAGCGAGTTGCTGGGACTTTCTCTAGGCATGTTCCCTGGCCCGGGGATGAAGATTTCATGTTTTGAAATGCCCAGTGGTCTGAACCACCTCTAAACTCCTTTTTTAAGATTCTGATATCAGCAAAATTTCTAGGATTGGGGCCTAGAGTTAGTAAGACTGACTAGAGCCTGAATCCCCAGGCTCTCTTTCTTGACCCCTAGGTTGGACTGAGTCTAAAGCTGTAGGCAAAGACTGTTGGTGAAAGAATGGGGGAGCCAGGCAATGGGTAACTACTGGTACATCCATAAAGAGGAGTTAATGGCTATTTTATCTGAGTAGGAGAGGTAAGGGGCCACCTCGCCATTAAAAAATTGACTTAAAAATAAAGAGCAGCCAACAGATGAGAAACGATTATTACAAAATGTCATGCATTCAGCTATTTTTAAGTACCTTTATCCTTTTTCCTTTGTCATATGCACAAATAAATCTCCTTCTGAAAGGTACAGAATGGTACCCTAAAATTCCCATGAACATAAAGTTGATAGCTCTCTACCCAGAAGTAATTCCAAAGACTAAAATATTTACTTTATTTCATTAATACTAAGACACATGTATTTTCACATTTCTGAAGTGAGATGCATTTACAATGCATCTAATTAATGGTGTGTCTTAGATCCAAAGAAATACTGCCCAGCAGTATGTTTTTCTCACCCCCGTGTTGGGTGAGGTTGTACTGCCAAATGAGAGACATTTTCTAGGAAATCTATTCCAGATATAGAGACTATTCAAGATATATCTAGGTAGAGAATACATATTTTTGTGTAATACAGAATAAGATTTCATTATATAATTCAATGCTTTTGTCCAGTAATTTACTGTTAAATTATTTTGGATTCACCACTTTTGAGCAAATCTATCAGCAAGAGTGAGTCTCCTCCCTGGAGAGACCCCCCTTTTCCTCCAGGTGGATCTTTTCTCAGTAACAATGGAGCTCTTGTTGGTGGCACCAAACACCGTAGCAGTTTTTATATCTTAGTTAAAATCTGGTAGTTGTTTTTCCCTTTTAATACAAGGGAAAAAAATAACTCCTGTAAGAGCTAGTGTGAGTCATACATCATAAACATTCAGTGCTCCAATTCTCATGGGTTTTGAATGCCAAACACTGTAGGCTTACATTTTGAAAAACTGCATTGTAGAATGCTAGAAAACATATGTTAAGCTTTCTAGTATTAAGTAATGCTATAGTATTTTTAAAAATACATACTATAAAGTAAACCATTCATAAATTCCAGTGTGATGCCAGTTATGTTAAAATCCTGGCTGCGTCATTTAATGCTCATGCATAATCCTTTTCCATTGTTTTAACTCAACAAGTCAAACAAACAAAACGGGATTGAGGGAAAATATGTTCAAAAGCACATGCATACACACAAATTCACATGCATTTACATAACCACTCTCTTAATAGCTCTGGCTTCATTAAGAGCACAGAGGTTTCCAGGAAACTAAAATTGTCTCCAAAACAGGTGATGGTACATAGGTGCAGGAAGCTGCTAATGCATGTTTCAAACCCTCAGAAATGCAAAGTCAGAAAACAGCCATTTTGCATCTAAATTTTCAAGTTCTTTAGAATAAAGTTCTTTTAACTCAATTTAAATATCAAATCGAAGAGTAATCATTCTAAATGAAAATAACTCTAACCCCATGCAATTTGACAGTAAAAATCAGAGAGCAAATGTATGTTAATCATCATTAATGAGTGCGATTCCTTTTTTCCTTCAAATGCTAAAACAAAAGAAATCCCTTTCTGTAGTCTTTTACCAAAAACAATCTAATAAAATAAAGTCAGGTACAGGGATGAAGCATTCTGCGCACTTTAATCATTGCTAATCTCAGCACATCAGGGACAGTTCAGCAGGGCTGCGAACGTCGGGGACTGGTGTCTGGTGCCCAGACTGGGCTATTCCCTCCATAGCGGAGAACCTGCAGGGAGTGCCTTGCTGAACTGGGTTTCCTGTGAAACAGAAGACTTACATATTGTCCATTGTTCCTATCACCCCTAAAACTTTGCTGCCAGAAATGTGCTAACTATATTACTTAGGCATGGGTTGGACAAGCAATTGTGAGCATGCGCCAGTTCTGTGTCTTTGAGCTTAGTTAGAAAAACTTTGATCACACTGCCCCGCTCTGGTCAAAGGAGAAAATTTGGTGAGCCCTTAAAAACAGAGTGTTTGTAGCATGACAGTCACTTCACGTAAAATGCAATTCATTAGAAGATGGTGCTTTTCAAAAAGGACAAAGCCGCTTACTGGTATATAGTTTAAAAGCTCGAGGAGATGTATCTTTTGTCTTTGATGAACAATTTAGGAGGAAAATTGTAATTGTTAATACTGGTCAATGGTCAATCAACTGGCTGCGTCAGTTGATTATAATTGAAATTCTTGAAAGAAAAGAACAAATATATTGATAATGCAATTCCACTTGTTATGTAAAGTTATTTATGAATATAAAATTTTAAAAAACTGGCTTATTCCCCATATAAAATTCTTCATAGAGGAAGGGGAATATACAATAATGTAAAAGATATAAATTTTAAAAAAATAAACAAGGAAAGCCTAAGAGAGGGGGGAAAAAAGAATGCCCTAATTATATATTTAATGTTGGATTTATATATTAGAAAAAACTGGCTTATTAAATTATTAATATTAACTCAGGTGGTAAAAATTGGCACGTGTTATTAATGGCAAATACTTCACTGTAATCTTTATAATTATTTTGCTTAAAATAAAACCAGAATATTACAAGAGCTACTAAATCTTAAATGCCAGAAAAGTCATAGTGATATTGAAAAGCAATCCAAGAAACATACAGATTCCTAGACACAGTAACATTTTACTTTAAAGTCAATTGTCTGGACATAGTGGTTGATATTAATAATAACAGTAATAGTGTTAATAATGGGAGTTGATTGACCATTTATTGTGCCAGACATTGGCCTTAACTCTTTTCCTGTAACAGATCATTCATATTCATAACATAACTGCAAATTAGGTATTAGCACTATGCTCATTGTACAGATAAGCCAACAGGAACAGAGAGGACTAGTAACTTGTTTAAGATCACACAGAATAAGTAAGTGGTAGTTTCAGGAGTCAAACCTGGGCAACTTACATCATGTGATGTAGAAAGAAATAAAGCCCCATCTACCTTTTTAGACTCAGTGCCTCTATTACACTCCCATTGCAGTGTGATACCATGTCTCTACTTCTGTTTATTATCAAGACCAATCCAATAACTTGTATGTTAATTAGAGGGATAGCACTCTAGTATAACTAATAATAAGGATCAAACAAGCAAGTGCTATGTAAAAGGTCACATTATCTTTATATGTGTATGTCTTTTCCCTTGAATGTTAATTAAAGAAATAGACCTTTGCAAAAACAAGCACCTGCTCGAAAATTTTTCTAAAGCATTACTAGCTTAAATTAGGTCAATTTTTATTTTGAGCATGTTTAAATTACCTGAATCTTTGTCCACAGCTTCAACTCTTACAACAAACTCCCCTGGATTTTGGTTTTCTTTAACTGAAGCTTCATATATCCGTTGCTTAAATACTGGTGCCTCATCATTTATGTCAAGAACAGAAATTGTCAACGTCTGGGTTGAAGAAAGTGCTGGTGTGCCACCATCCAGCGCCAGAAGGGTCAGAATGTGCTGAGATTTGATTTCATAGTCCAAAGGAAAAACTGTAGTGAGTAGGCCTGTGTGGAAAGAGGAGAAAAGCAACATGCACTAAATATTCTTTTGAGAAGTCATGTTAAACATATCTAACTTATCTAACTTGATAAAAGTTTAGAATATCCCTTTATTAAACTGTATAGTCTATTAAACCAACTTTAAATATGCATATTACCTAGAACAAGGACATGTTTAGTCAAAAAGTCATCCTGATTTGAATTATAAGGATGAATGAGAATTCAGGAATGAGTTTTCATCTATCATTATCTAAGAATTACATCAAAGTGATTTATCTACCACATGTTCCTTCATTTGAAAATACACCTAAGTGCTAACAGAAACCATCTTCATGTTAAATGACACTTCATTTTTAAAAGTTAGTTGATCGTGTTCCAACAGATGAGTATGCCACATTCTTTAAGATGTTTAATTTTCTTAAAGAGTTAGAGTCTCTTGATACTTACCGTCAGTGAGCTGCCTTACTTTATCAATAGAAATTAGTAAAGACTTGGTAATTCAGGCAATAAGCTTCCTCAATGTAATGCATCACCATTCTACTGCCACTTAAGCATAGAATTCACACCAGCAGAGTGTGACAAAGACTTGAACACATGAGGTTGTTCCATGGTTACAAAGTCACACTTTTCCTTTGGGGTGGCTATTTGCGTCTCTAACCCATGCTCATCTGTAAGAACCTTCTTTCAAACAATTAAAAAGGTTGACTGATTCAGATTTTATAAGACGGTTTTTCAATAATTATCATTTTATACATCACTGCTGAAACCATGGAACAATTCACTATTTTTTTTTTTGTAAGAGCCTTGTGAGAAAACAAATAACCCATCTTGTAGGACTGCATCCAGCAATAACCATTTTATGTCTCTGAAAAATATCTCAACTGAAACAGCCACTGCAATGTGCAAGATTCATGATACCTGCATTACCGAGACACAATTCTAATTTTATCCATCCTCTTTAACAATCTGAAATAGATCTTCCCTAGCCATCTTGGAAAACATTTAAATATCGTTGGACTAGGTCCTCGGAGACCCCAGCTCTAACAGAAATCAGCAAATGGGTCTGGACTCTTTCTCTGTCAGTCGAGCTTTTAGGTGGTGCACACGCAAGCCTCAGAATAGAACCATATGTCCAGGATTTAATAAATATTTTGATGAAATTTTCTAACAGTATATAGCCAGACTATAACCATGACTTCTATATCCTACACATTCGGACCCACTCCAAGTAATACTCTTACTAACAGCTGGGCCAAACAGCATATATATCTGGACTCTTCATGCAGAAACTTTGTTTTTTTAAAAGAATGATAGGGTAGTCCATTTTTTCCAAGATCTTCTGAAACTCAGAATGAAGGAAGTCCCTATCCAATTTTACAAGAATCATATACATAATCTTCCATCAAACTACACCACAGCGTTTAGTAGCGGTGATCTGGTGACAGAGTGACAGCAAGAAAAGTGAAGCGACTTTCTGACTCTGACTAAATGTGTCTGCTAGAAATCTCACATTAGAATTGATGTGAGAAAGCAGGGCCTTTGTGTCCTAGTCAATTCAGATATTTACAGAAGCATGTGTGCACCATCTAAAAGGTAAGTTTCCATACTAAAGTCTTCAAATAAAGCTGCGGAATAGTCCCGCTCTGCCTCGCTTCACTTCCGGCACTGTCTCTTCCAATGGGAGGACAAGCATGGGGCAAAGACATTTGCTACTGTCTTTTTATCCCATGGAGTGTGAGCTAGTCCCAAAGTACAGTCAACACTAACCAACAGGCCAATTCCCTGAAGACAGCCTCTGTGCCTATCATAAAATAAGATAAACAATAAATGAAGTGAATTTTCATGAAAGCATGTGCATCTTGAGAATTATCATTTCAACAGAGTTATAAGCAATGATCAGAAGTTCTAACTGTCAATGACGTGTCAGGTACCTGAAGACTCATCTAGCAGAAAGGCCATGTTTTCGTTTCCTGAGAGGATGCTGTATGTGACTCTTCCATTCCATCCTTCATCTGGATCTTCAGCAGTTACATGGTGCACCAAGGAGCCCACCACAGCATCCTCGTTGACGTGGACAATGGGGGGAGACACGAAAGTGGGGCTGTGGTCATTTACGTCCAAAATCACTACCTTTGCCATCAGTGATTTCACTCTCCGGTCTGTCACGTTCACAGCCTGATCGGAAGCTGTTACCATCAGGAACACCGAGGAAAGCCGCTCTCTGTCGAGGGGGGATGCTGTGGCTAATGTGCCAGAGGAGGGGTGGATGAGAAATGGATTCACCCCAGGGTGGTGGGCTCCAATGAAGTATTGTATGCGGCTGTTCAGGAAGCTGCCGTCACTGTCTTTGGCATTGAAGACGTGCACCTGTGTTCCTACGGGAACATTCTCTTCCACGCAGATCACGATGAACTCATCTTGGAAGGAGGGGCTATGGTCGTTCTGGTCTTCTACGTCGATGCTGAGGAAGACGGTGCTGTCCAGGGGAGGGTTTTTGCTACTGTCTTTGGTGACCACCCTGAAAAGATAATGAGGTGCCATTTCATAATCAAGTTCCTTCAAAAGGAACAAGTCTCCCGTTGTGTGGTCAATTTCAAAGGGGCAGTCCCTATCCTCTTCAGCGATGCTGAAATGCAGCTTCCCAGCGTGATGGCGATGAAGGTGGTCAGGTGACTTTACCAAGCTTATTACTTTTGCAGGCTTCAAGTTTTCTGGTATAACTAAATGTTGAATATTCAGAGAAAGGGAAGCTCCCCCCTTGGATAGTGGTATCACCTGCAATAAGAATAAAAAGAAGCTGTTCATTTGGGGTACCTTTCAACAGCTGAATCAACACATGTTACAATATTATTTTGGAAGGTTTCCATTTGTATGATTTACAATATGTTAATCGGGGAGAAAAATTTTATTTTTTATATCGCATAATTCCAGTATGTCGCTGAATATTGAAAGTTGCACATTATCTATGAGATTAAAAAAAAAAAAAAAAGAAAACCTACAGAAAGGACTAATTTGCTATTTGCTGTACTGTATGAAATACAGTTTGGTGAGGCCATCCCGTAACTGTAGCCTTTAGAGTCGTCAATGAGAATGTGGGATAGTTAGTTCTCCAAAATATTCTTAATCCTGGAGAGAATATATCCATAATGACAACATCTGAATCTCACGTGTCTATGTTTATCTGAAACCAGACACTTGAAGTATTACGTATTGAATTTTCTCTTAACCCACATATCCTTAACCAATGAAGAATATAATTTCTAGGGGCTATGTAATCTTGATTATTATAAGTACTGATAGTAATTTACTGATCACCATGTGCACGAGCAAGGAAATCCAGATTTGCATAATCATCTCATTTTTGACTGGTTGATGCAAATTTTTCCTACTATGAAGACTTCCCACAACTTATTTGCTCAGTATGATTAAAGCCTTAAAATATAGATCTCAAGCACTTTTACGTTTAAAAAAGAATTTATAAAAATAAGAGATTTATTATTGGCCATCTGTTCACATACACGTTTCTCCTGCAAATTTATCAGGTCCTCGCAAAGAAACATAAAGGCCTATATAGCAATGAAGTTAAGCATCTTGTCAACCAAACAAGGTTAAAATGAAAAATTATTTGTGTCTAATCATTTCTCTAGTGCTGATAAAGAACATGTATATGTGCAATTCTCTCTAAAAATGGTATTCTTGATTTGCTGTATCTTTACTTACACAGTTGGATATAAATCAAATGAAACCTGTAGTGCACCCTTCCACATTTTACGGTAATGACAGGACACTACCTGAATATTAATAACGGCCTGTCCTTGAAGACTAGGCACTCCCTGGTCACTGGCAATAACAGTCATCCTGTAGGAAGGTCTATGATCATACGAAAGTATTGTGGTTGTTCTTATTTCTCCACTGTTGGCATCAATCTTGAAGTGATCAGAATGATCTTCTACACACACACGAAAGATTAAAGCATGAATGTTAATTGACAATGCAAAAACAGAATTAATCTAAATATATCTGTGTTTATTTGGAAGATTGATGTACCTTATGCTCCATGAAAGTGTGAACATTAAAAATAATACTAAACATAAAGACAAAAAACATAACCAATCTCAAAAAGTCTTATGGAAATTTTCAAATACATAAAAAAGTGAAGATAACAATACAATGAACTCTCATGTGTCTTTCATTTAGTTTTAATAATTACCAACTCTTTATTCATGTATTTCCCTTCACTATCTTAAAGCAAATCTCAGGAACTGTATCATTTCTTCTGCATAAATTAAAATACACATGTCTAAAAGAGAAGGAACATTTTAACATAATCACAGTAACTATCATACATTTTAAAAAATAATGATTCCTAAATATCTAGTTAGTTTTTAAAATTCCAGTTATCTCATGAACATCTTTTTATTTTAGTTTGTTCAAATAAGGGCCAACACAGAATCCATAGTTGTATAGCTCTTCAGTCTATGCATTCTGCCATCACCTCGTCATTGTGTTCTTATAACTCAGCTGCTGAAGAAGCTGGATCATGTATCCTGAAGTTTCCCTAGTCTAGATTTGACTATTATTTATCTCCAATATTTAGCTAAACATGTTCCCTCTCCCTTGTTTTCCTTAAAGATCAGGAGAAGTAATCAGATTCAGATTCACTTTTGGGGACAAGACTACTTCATATGTGTTGTTTGGGGTTTCCTTTTGGAAGTGTGGGACTAGTTGCTTCATGTTCTGGACCCTGTTGATCCTCACCCTAAATCAACTCATGATTCATTAAGTGCTGCAAGGTATAATATTCTCAGTCTACCACCCCTTCTTCACATTAGCTAGACTACACTCATAAAGAGAAACTC
Source organism: Scalopus aquaticus (assembly GCA_004024925.1). Lineage (NCBI taxonomy): Eukaryota > Metazoa > Chordata > Mammalia > Eulipotyphla > Talpidae > Scalopus > Scalopus aquaticus. The sequence goes on from PVIJ01005224.1 coordinate 59,512, forward strand.
CCTCTCAGCCTCTTGCTGGCAACCCTGTGGATCTCTTCATTATACCAGAGTCAGGTTAAATGCTTGGGGCTACACTTTTATCGTCCTCAAAATGACAGGCTGGTTCACTCACATCCTCCACTGTGCTAACGACAATAATTAAGAATCACTAAACATAAATATATATGTATGAGAAGGTTTCAATATATTCCCATTAATAACCTTATTGATGCTCAAATTGTCCCATCTTTTGAAAACGGGATCCTCTTAACGATGGCTCTTGAATCTTTCTGATATGATCCTACACATCTCTAGTACCCAATTTGCATCTGCTAGGACAAGATGCTGCAAACTGATCTTGTAGATTTCCTGCTCAAGACCTGGAGTCAGCCATTTTTCCAAGGAGTCCTGGTTCTCTTTGGTGGAATGTGGTTTTTGCAGACCATACTCTGAGGGTAATTATTGCTTCTAGAGCTTTTTCAGTGGACAGAGAATACACACATGCAAACGCTACAATATGTTACAAGTCTAAGTTGATACTTATAACTCAGATTTATTACCATAGCTTTTAGTTCAATAAAAAGAGTTGTATCCTCTAATAAAATTTAAATATTTCAAACAATCCAAAAAGCCCAGGCAAATCCTCACCTGGAGATGCTTTGATTTTTTTATTCAATACCTAATGAATCTTAGCATGGAACAGAAACTTTCCTAGTAGCAGCTATAAAAACAAATGAGAAAAAGAATTCCCACCTTTAAGAATGTCAGTGTGGAGGCAGAAACTTATGTGACATGTCTTAGTTGCGATTTCTAAGCTTTCACCCTTTTTTTTCCTCACAGAAATACCATTATATAATTCCCATTATATGACTTATTTTGTTATTTAATCTTATATTTTATAGTTGCTTCTATCTTGCATTTACATGAAGTGAGAATAAAGCAATGAATAACAATATATAGCACCTATTTTATATTGCTATTATATAGAAGTTAATAGAAATAATATTCCAAACATTCAGAAATATATGATGAAATCCTCATAAACATTTTTTTAATTAAGATTATTTCAGACAATAACAAATACATTTTGTTTGTAATTTGGTGTTATTTTCAAATTCAACTATTTTCAGAGAAGGAGATAATTGATAGATAAAAGAGGAGGTTCTAAAGGTTTTTCACCCTTTATAGACAGTGACTTTTACCTGGAGACACTGAATATATAACTTCTGCATTGTTTCCTTCATCAAGATCCTTTGCAAACACAGTTGTAACCAACATATTTACAGGTTGACCTTCCAGAACCTGTCATTAAAACAAATGACGTACAAATTACAGGAATTTTAAAAAGAAGAATCAATAAACTTTAAAATAAAGGAATACATCACTACTAAACATTTTAAAATATTTGTAAATCCACATCTGACTCAAATGTCTACCAAAAGAGGTCATATGGTTGTAAATCCATGAAAACAATCCATGAAACAAAATTAAAGCTTTAAATCAATTTGAACAAATTGTCTGGGGCAACTGAACTAATTCTGATTTTCTGAAAAAACGGAAATTGAATTAATTCACCAATCTTAGATTTTGGATTACTTTAAGAATTCTAGCATTTTTTCACTTATTACCTTCTGTGGATATTTTTAAAGGGTTGTTGGTATGGTCCAAAATATGCTAAATATCAATATAAAACTACATTTCAGAAAACATTCCCCACATAGGAAACATACCTCAATAATTACAGTCACTTTCAGGAATACGAAAATTAACATGTGTATTTCAACTGCCCATGTCATAGTCTAATGACATAACCAAAAATCATAATGACAATATCATAATGTTTTACTTTGGCAGAATTTTTTCTAAGTATAGCTTTATAAGATGCGTTTAAAGTTACTAACTTCCTTGGTTGAGTTGCTCAATATGTATATCTGAGTACCATTTTAACGTCCAATTCAACCATTGTGGAGCAATATCTTCTCAAATTTTCATTCACATAACCCACTTGTTTTATGAGTACCTCCAAGATATATTTATCTACTAGTTATACACACGGACTCTTATGCCAATGTATAATGTACATGATAAAGCCTTCAAAGACATGGAAATGAAAAAGAAGCGTTAATATAATTAGAAGCTTCTGTGTATGGTTAGAATGATCAGCTTCTACCATTTCTAGAGCTACATCTGTCCACTTAGAGCCACCAGAGGCACTGACATCCCCCCATCTTTAACTAACCATTTAGAGCAATTTCCTGGAAAGACGATCTCAGCTGAGCATTGCTGATGACAGGTCGCAATTATGTTCATAGATGATGAGGGGCTCTATTGTATAAACAACTGGAGGGTGATCTCAAATAGCACCTAGGTTCACTTTCTTTAAAAATGGTACTTCTTTTTGACTTATGCACAATTAGTAGGTTTTCTAGAAATGTATGCACTGCCACACCAAGACTGATTTGATAAATTCACACTTTTTACCACAAGATGGTGCTCAAAACAAATGACTAAGAATACTACATATTGGTTTGGAGACCACTTCACTCCACAAACCTTGACAAGCAATTCCTTTCCGGGGAGACTCTGTGGGAAATAAGGCCTGTTGTCATTGATGTCCGTAACTGAGACATAAACCAAGATGGTGGCGTTTCTCGGTGGGGAGCCATGGTCAGTGACGAGGACGGTCACCTCGTGGTGTCCCTGCTGCTCGTGATCCAGGGCCACCCAACTGATGAATTCACCTGAGGAGCACAGAGCACAAGGAAAGGGGCTGACCCCGTGCACTAGTACTTGTCCGTCCTGAACACACCCCCAACAAATTCATAGAAAAGAAAAGCAAATAAAAAGCTCTGTGCCAAAGCACAACTTCCAAAACCACATGTACCAGCAGTTTGGCTCTCCTATTGAGAGGATTTTCAGAGGTTTCTGCTGATAATGCCACTTTAAACTCATCACTCTTTGCATTTCAGATTACCTGCCATCAACCACTTAAACTAATATATCAGCTCATGACAACAAAAAATAAAGTGCTCTGGGCAAACTTCATAATTATGCAGAGGATTCACAATCAGGGCATTTTCCTCTTCATCTGCTGGACAGAACAAGTGAAAGGAGCTCCTCAGCGCTGACCTCACAAATCCTGAGTTGGTTCCAGATTCTCTACAGCAAACACAGAAGGTCCCCTCTGAGCTGACTTGTTAGGCCCATCTCAAACAAATGTAATCACGATTTAAAACTATTTTGTAGGCTGCAAATTATTACCCAGATGGTAGTTGTTATCATCACTTTAAAATAATGGTCAACTATGTTCGCTGAAATCAAATATATTCTTCAGCCAACAGTTTATCTTTTATGTGCACAGTTACTTCTTCTTGTATCACAAAATAGACATGTAGCCAGTGACTTTGCCAATATCAATTAATGCTTTACAACTCTTATTTTACATGTTCTTGCTAGGAACTGTCTCCTGGCCAACATCACTCATGTTTCAGCCATGCAGACTCAGAAATAAAATTGTCGCTGCCTCTATCTATTGCCAAGGGTTGGAGGTGAAGCCTTCTCTCCAGTAGGATCATCCACCTTCTGCTGCAGAGTTTTGCAGGTGTGGATTTCTTCACTGTTTAAGAAAATAATTAATTGCGAGAAAGCACACATGAAACAACTACAGCTCTAACACTGCCTCTCAGAGCTTTTGCCTTCTTACTCCAAAGTAAATGACAGTATGCAAAAAAGAAAACAAAAAGCTGAAATTGGGATAAGAAAAAACATCCCCACTTGGGTGGGTTGCAGAATTGAAGAGTTAAGTGCAGTGTTTACTGCATCCACACTCCTTATTACATAAACTATATTATACAGTGCTTATGATAAGTGTGATTTTTATAAATATCACTTATAAAACCACCATATCTTTAAAATTCCAAACTGCCATTTTCCTCTGAAAACCCTACATTGAATGAACCGATTTTGCTTGACAAGCAGCAACTCTTTGGGGTCAGTGGTGCAAAGGCAGTGAGGCTTAGTCTGGGGTGGGCACAGCTGATGCCCATGGAGCCGGAGTCCCCAGCCCTAGCAGGACTGCCCTGGATGTGGAGGACCAGAGCTTCACAGAACAGAGAGAGGGCACCTTTCCCTGCTTCACACACCAGGGTCTTTGGCATAAATCAATTCCACTGCATGGGGGGTAAGGGGCACCACTGACACAGGCTACGAAGGACAGCGATGGTCCCTCCCGGAAGTCTACAAATTGGTGACTTTGTTCACATCCTTCAAGCTCCGAAGCCTCGGGAACATGACTCGAGCTACGCGAGTCTCAGGTGCCCCAGTGGTACAGGAGCAGCAGAAACATGAACGTAGGTGGCTGCAGGGGTTAAATAAAGTCCTTGAAACTTTATGCCACATCAAATGTTCAGCATAATAACATCTTTATATTTAACTTCATAATCACTTGGAAAAAAGTTCCTATAAATATCTGCCCTTTCAAAATGTTTCTCTGGGCAAAATGAGAAGGGGGAAATAGAGTGACTTTGAGATCTTAATTAACAGATTGATTTCTAGTTTTACATCAGTGACATTTATATTTTATAAAAAATGCTCGAGACATTTTTTAAAAACAGCTACAATGAAATGGATAGTTGGCAAAAAAAAAAAAAATTAAGACTTTCCAGTTCTGTCTGTATCTCTAATTCAGAATAAGAATCACATATTGGCAAAATGCGATGCAAGGCAAGAAAAAAAAAAAAGAATCTTTATGGGTAAAACTCTATTTAATGGTTACTTCCTTTTAAAGTCACAATTCTAGAATTTTAAAGTCACAAATCTAGAAGCAAACACAATTTCTAGAAAAGGAGAATTTTAATTATGTGCTTGTACTAATGCTGTAAGATTTGAGTTCTGTCAATTCCAATTTTAAAGGAGTAAGTGGAAGCTGCAAAATGCTACCTGTGGTAGGATTCATCTTGAAGAATTTTCCATCTGACAAAAGGAAATACGACAGCCGTCCATTCTTTCCCGAGTCTCTGTCAATTGCTGCAATTTTGCCTATTACCCCTCGGGGAAGGGGGCTCTCCTCGACTTTCAGAAACAACACCTCATGCAAGAAGGCCGGGGAATTGTCATTTTCATCCAGCACATGAACAATTACCGAAGTGCTCACGTTTTGCGCCCGTCTGTCCTCCGGGATCCAGGCAAACACTCTCAAATGATAGGTTTGCATCGATTCATAGTCGAGCTGTCGCTGCAAATAAATCCAGCCCGTGTGACAGTGGATGCCAAACCTCGCAGCGCCCGAGCCCGCTCCCAGAGAGTAGCGGGGCTGCGAGGCCGTGTGGCCCGGGCCCAGGACGTGGGCCTGAACTTGCAGGATTTGGGTGGTCAGGGAGAGAGACTCACTGACTTCCACGTGATAGACCAGACTGGCAAACATCAAGGGTGGGCTTGGTCGTTGCTTCTCGATAACCACTGTCAGCACGAACTGGGAGGCCCGCGGAGGAACGCCGAGGTCCTGGGCCAGGATGGTGAGCACGTGCGTTGGGGGCACGTCAGCTCCCAGGCTGCCGTTGAGGTGCAGCACCCCGAGCCCGGCGTCAACCGAGAACAGGCTGGGGGCCGGGCTGACTAAGCTGTAGCGGATGAACCCATTGCGCCCGCTGTCCTTGTCCTCCGCTCGCGCCCAGTACAAGGCTGTGCCCCGCCGTGTTGTCAGGGGGATCTGAACCTCATCCGAAGCTTTGGGGAACACTGGGTGGTTGTCATTGACATCGATAACGGTGATGTTGACCTCTGTGCTGCTGCAGGCCGCGGAGCTGCCCAGCTGGGCCTGGACTGTGAGCACCACCACCGGCTGCATTTCATGATCCAGAGGCTTCTGGGTTCGAATGACGCCCAGCCACGGATGGATGGAGAACTTTCTGTCCAGATCGCCAGAGGAAATTCTATAAAAAATTGGCTCTGAGGAATCTGAAAAAGTAAATAAAAAGAAAGAAAAAAGAAAGTAATCACTGCATGTCCAAACAATGTATCTATTGGAAATATTCAAAATAGAAAATTTGCAAATACACCACATTTGGGGAGACTATTCTGCAAAGTCTTATGTCCTCCTTAGCTCTGCAAAGCCTGTTGAAAGTGGACACATGGTTTAGGGGTGTCAGAGGACAAAGGTAGTCTCCAGTAGACAAGGATCCAGCTGCAGGTTTCACTGCCTTCCCTCATTTTTTCTTGCATTAGGTAAAAGAGAAAGATACTCACGAAAGTATCTGGATGCCAGTTATCCATATTTAAGGAAGCCAAGTTATGCTTATTGATGTTTCTCTGTGCCACCTACTTATGAATGGCAGATGCCCTCTACAAAAGTTGAGGAGTGGGCGAGAGGAAGGAAAGAGGGGAGTCACTAGGAGCAGGACCAGCTCTCTGGACCAGCAACTCACTTCTGGGAATGGAGCCTGCAGAGAAACCCCCACAAGTCCTGGTTCTGTGAGAGTCCATTTTGTACTTGCAAAACACTACACATCATTCAGACTGGGAGCAGCAAAAGGGGTATGTTTAAGTCAAACATGTTTTATATCAAAGTTAAAATACTATGTAACCATTTTTGTTTGTTTGCTTTTTCTTTAAATAAGATAATGATACATGATTATCCTGGAAATGGTCCAAATATACAGAGGAGGTGGGAAGGTAGTCGTAGAACAATGAAGATAGTAAGATATAGTTTTGGTAAAAAAAATTTTTGTAAGTGTGTGTATGTCATGTGTATGTGTTTTGGGGAGTGTATTCCAGAAGATGCATGCTTTCTAAAGTAATTTGTATTGTTTTAAACAGTCTTTTTAAAGTTACCTATTTTGTGATTAGGAAAAAATGATTAGACAGAGATAATGATGAAAAAACAAAAATCAAGCCACAGACTGTGTGTTCTCCCTTATTGTTTCTGCATGGAGAGAAGGAAAGGTTTAGTCAAATTGTGACATTCAAAAAATCCAGGGACTGTTGCGGTAATGCACTTCCATGCAGGATGAGAAGTAAGTACGTACTTGATTCTTTTGCCTTCACTGTTCCGACAGGACTGTCTGCAGGCACATCTTCATAAACTGAGAAAGTATATTTAGGCCTTTCAAATTCAGCGGGAGCCAGCACTGTCTGAAGAACGTGGATGGTGACGTTGGCATTAATGACGGAGGCGCGTCCGGCCCCATCCCGAGCACACACCATCAACAGAAGGGCCGTAGATTCCAGATGGCCGAGAGCCGATGCTAAGTAAATAATTCCTGGAGAGGAGAAAGAATTAAAAAACAAATAACGGGCGATAAATACTGATGAAGAATTATCACTGCTTTTCCGGTTTATAAGAAGCTGGCAAAAAGTTTTATCAGTTTTCTGGGCATAAAAAGGGTGATGCCACCTCAATTTTTTTTTTTTTAAGTCAAAATCTGTGCTCTTAAAACTCCCATCCCGGGCCTCCCCGGTGGCGCAGCACTTAGGCGCTGCGCTGTGGAGCTGTCGGCAGCAGCAACCGAGTTAGACGACCGGCAGGGGAGATTCCCACATGGCGCAACAGACCCCTCCTGCCTCGCCCACTGTTCCCCTCAGCAGTGTATTTCCCTCAATCTGCCTGTTCTGCTCCCCCAGTCTATCGCTGGTGAACCCTCTGGCCGCCCCACACCTCTGGTCTGTACCCCAGCTTGTATGCATAAATAAATAAATCTTAAAAAAAAAAAGACAGAACAAATGTATTAAAAAAAAAAACAAAACTCCCATCCCTTCTTCCTATTTCTATTAGAGATTTAGTGAAATATGTTGTAGAGACAGGAAAACACCAGGAAGCACAGGTTCTCCATGAAGCTGCGCAGACAGGTCAAAGGGAGTTCTGGAGCCCTCGTGGCTTTGGCAGGCTTTTATTACATCTTTCATAGCAAGGCACGCAGGTAAAAGGCAGGCAAGGGGGGAGGGAGCCAGGAGTTAGCAGGTCTCCTAGCCTCTAGCAACTGCTCTCTTCCTCTTGCTCTCTGCATCTCCGCCTTGCGCAAGCGCATGCCACGCTATGCCATACCGCACCCTTCTTCAGACACCTGCCATCAGGCACACACGTAGGCATACAAAGGCCCATCACCAAGGGGGTAGGCGGAAAACCCTGACAACTCTTCTGCCTACCCTATATAGGTCTATTTTGCTTTGGCATAACCAATTCATTCTCAATAGCTGAAGGTAAATATACGTCTGACCCACTCTAGCACTGCACCCATTTTCTTCAGTGTTCCTTCTCTGGCATGACTTAAGGCTATTTCACTCAGGGTTCCTTTCTCGTGAACATGCTCCAAGCTGATCAGTGAGCAACAGTTCCAGATACAATGTGACTAACACAAGAGTATAAATGCTCTTGCCTAGAATACTAGAGTTCTAGAAAATACTAGAATACTAGAAACCTGTAATTAGGTTTTATGACACCAGCTTTTAGAAACCACATTAAAATGCAAGCTCATACTGATTTGGGGTTCACCAAAGCACTCAATGCTTACCAGACCCATCTCTGTGTCAGATCTTTCCCATCTGTTATTGATAAGCTTTAAAAATTCATCAAAGTCTATGCTTGATTTAAAAAAGAAAACCCAAATAACACAAAAGTGTCTGTCTTCAGAAGAAAATGAAAAGTTCCTCTATCTTCAATCATCCCACTCCCCAAGTATATATTCTTCCAGAGTTAACTCAAGTCCATCTATAGAGAAATTTTGGAAGGTCTTATTTTCTACTCTCCACGGTCATGACAATGCAAAGATTAATTAATGCCTCAACTATTCCACAGCCTGTTCTTCTTGCTTCCAGATAGACTCCTCAACCACGTTTCATCTTTGTATTAGAAGAGTCTTCCTAAAATCTAAACTTAGACACAGGTCTAGGATGGGGCTTATGTCCAATTCTGTCACTTTCCAACAGTGTACCCTGAGGCAAGTCACTAAGTCCCTTTCAATGTCCTTTTTTTTCTCCACGAGGTGAGGAAATGGAATTGTAAGAGTGCATCCACCTACAGGAATCTGTGACTTTTTGCTGCAAAAACTAATGAGAAAACCCTAGCATGCTTTTGTTTCCTATGAAGGTGACATGTATGGAGTAGGTGCTATGAGTAGTTTTGTCTCTGTTTTGCAAATAAATGAAAGCCATCTTTTTTTAAGCATGAGCAGGCTGATGTCCTTTAAAATGAGGTATGGTATTAATTTATTAACTCCATATCAGAATGTTCTAAGTAGAGGAAAGTGGTAATCATGAAGAATTATGATAATCATTACAGGGCCTGAAATCTGAGCACAAAAACCAACATTAGAAATGAATCTGCCCTTGAAATAAAGAAAAAGAGTTTGTACTACATTACTGAGAGTGTGTTAAAATCTACACACCCCAGGCAAACAAAAGATTACAAGACACAGAGGCAAAGCTGCTAGCTGCCTTGGCCTGGCTGCTTCCGCAGTTGCCCTGTTCATTTCTCGTTCTGTAGTGCTAAACTTGGAATCTGTGGACGACACAGCTAAACAAAGGACAGATAATAGGTAGGCAACATAAACTTTTGTTGCATGCTCTAGGATAGCAGGGTTGTTGTTGTTTTTTTAATCTATTTGTTGATGTAACCCAAACACCTTTAACAGTGCTTGGTACATAATAAGTATTGGATAAATACATGCTGAAAGAATGAAATGGCTTCCATTTTCTGCCTCGAATAGATGAGTTACAGTCTTTTGAGAATTTTTATTAGCTTGTCTTGATACCATTCATTTGCCTCTATAAAACAGGCAGACCACAAGAAATTAACCACAGGTAGTGGTTGGACAGCAGTAAAAAATCAACACAAGTGCTTGAAACTTGTCACTTCAAAATAATCAGAATTAAAGGAACACGTGTTTCAGTGTAAATTACTAAATAAATGGTTAAGAAGAAAGCTAAGGAACTGTTCTTTTCATGCTACTAGGAGATACTTCAAACAATGTAGAGGGGAAAATCTACACATAATTCATAAAATAGGATTAAAGATGCATGAAAAAAAGAGCTATTAATAAATGTGCCTCTTGTGTTTCCTCCTTTTCAAACTCAAAACAGTGTGGTCGGCTCGTGTCCACATCAAAGAAACCCAGCTAGCCAAGAATAAGAGAAATGAAGGTTCAATCCAATCTCTCTCTCCTGGTGCCCAAACACATTTTACAAAAATGTTCTTTGAACCAACAACAAGCTTAGAAAACCAGAAACAAAACAGGAAGATCAACCCACAAGAGAAAACAACCATGACAGCGCCACACCCCCTTCAGTTTGCTCCGAAACATTTTCCTATCCAGATGAACACATTAAGTGAAAGCTCTATTTTTAATGCAGGCGTCTTGGTTGTGGTACAAATAGATCAACAAGAAATCCTTTGTCTTGAGGAAAACATGGGGCCACAGCACAAAGCATAGAAGCTTATAAAATAGCATGTCTGACAGAGCATCAAAAGGACAGGATGAATGAACTAGTTGCATGTCTCCAAGAGAATTTCAGAGCATCAGGAAAAAGAGACAATCTGTAAATTAGCTTATCAGTTCTCAATATTCTCCTCATACTACATAACTATAACTATACACACACTGGGTGTGTATGTATGTATGGGGGGAGGAGGTATATTTAGTATACATGTCAAGAAAAGTGCCCACTCAAGCCAAAAAGAGAAAGTTTGGGAGAGTTTAGAGGAAACGTGAGAGTAAGGCCATACGATCACCTGTGCTATCATGGATAAAGAGGGTTTTAAATGAATTTTGCTCCATATTATCAATGACACACCCTTAAGAAATTATAATAAGAATTTCAATAAATCTTCAATCACTTTTAGTTATCATTTATTCACTTATTCCACACATATTAATTGATAGAGGCAATTTCTTGAGACTCTGTTTACATTGGCGGCCTCTGTAGAGACAGGCATTTTTGGTGAAAACAGCTTTATGTAGGTTACAACAAAAACACAGATCCAGAAAACCACATTCAATACAACTCCTCATCCTGTTCTTTGAGAACATCAGTAGTTAAATTAGATTTTACATCATGGGCTGGAATCCTAACTATTGCGAACAATATAGAAAATGTTTCATGTTGCAGTCAATCAATAGTGAACTTGAACTCAACTGTACAAATTGGAGACAATCTGTTTACTGGGCAACATCTTCCCATAGTTAATCAAGATGCTGCTGAAGTCTTTTCTAAAGGTTAAAGTAAAGCACTATCAGGCCTCATGAATTTCTCACAAGTTATAATTAAGTGCAGCCAAACTTTAAGCACTGGAAGACAGAGAAATATCTTCAACCGAAATGCACCGACATCAAAATGGCCAACAAGAATCACCCAGGGCTACTTCCATTACGAATTTGGTCTTTGCTTCAAGAAAAAAAAAAAAAATAGCATGATATTTACCTAGATAATGACCCACGTAAAATGTTCTCCATGATTAACAATGGCATTTGTCTTACACCTGGTGCCAAAAATGGAAGCCTGTGGCTGACTGAAGCCAGCACAGCGACACAGATCACTTCCAAAAACAGAACACACTATAGCTCATTCTCCAAGATCTGCCAGGGGAAACGAGACGATGAGCGTGTTGATGTCTGCTAAAAACAATCCCCCGAATGCTTTTAGATCCTGTGCCCTGATTACTGGCTGACCCATATATTTTTGGCAATGTTAGTGCCCTAGAGGGCCTGACAATTTGACAAGCAGTTAAGGTCTTCAGTTTAGATGAATTTTGAAAAAGCCAAGATAAGCAAACTAACTTCCTAAAATAGTATCTTCTTCTGATCTTTGAAATGTTAAAGGGGCCAGGTCAATGGATTATTTTGGGCAAGGAAAGTTTGCCTTATCCAGACGTCCACTGTAAACAGCTAGCCCCCAGTCAGTCACACACACCAGATGAAGTACACTTTCCAGGCAAGAAATAGTGACTCTCCCTCACTAGGCTGGGTGAGAGGGCAAACTAACTTGGTAGATTAGATTTCCTGTACAAATTGCTGTCTGTTGCTAATGAATATAATTCCATGCAAAGGATGTTGTAAAGATCAATAAGACAATGCATATACAATGCCTAATGAAATACCGGACATGATCATCATCACAATAGAAACATATTCTACCCAAAGAGATGGCTGCTCACCTATGCTCACTGAAGCACTGCCTGCAGTAGCCAAGATATGCAAACAACCTAATGTCTGCCAGATGAGTGGATTAAGACAATGTGGTGTGTACATAAAGTGGAATATTATTCAGCCCTTAAAAAGATGGTAATTCTGGACTACGCAACAATATAGATGACCCCAGAGAGCATTATCCTAGTAAAATAAGTCAGTAAGAGAAAGCAAATCCTACACTATTCCATTTATGTAACTGACCTCTAATAACCTATATGATGTCATCTGAAATAGTCAAATTCACAAAATAAAGAAGGAAATGGTGGTTGTTAGGGACCAGCTGGGGGGGAGAAAGGTAACATTACTTATCCAAGGACACTGTTTCTTTTGAGCAAGATGCTAAATTCTAGAGATTTGCTGGACAACTTTGTACCTACAACCCGCAGTAACGCATCCCACAGTTAGCATTTTTAAGAGGGCAGATCTCATGTTAAATATTCTTACTACAATAAGGTAACATTAAATTAAAAAAATTTTAAGAGAAAAAAATGTTAAAGAAAAATTCACACTTTCATGTTGGACCACAGTGTCTCTAATGTCTCAAAAGTATTATTATAATGTTATATACTTTGAATTTTATTTTCCCTTATAGTCAAATATTTCAAACATTATTTTGTTACTAAGGGGAGGGTAACCTCTTCAATGTTCTTTCTTTTTTTTGTTTTTTTAGATTTATTTTTTATTTATACATACAAGCTGGGGTACAGGCCAGAGGCGTGGGGCGGTGAGAGGGTTCACCAGAGACGGAGCGGGTAGCAGAACAGGCAGATCAGAAATACACTGCTGAGGGGAGCAGTGGGCAAGGCAGGAGAGGTCTGCCGCACCATGTGGGATTCTCCCCGGCCGGGCATCAAACTTGCGTCGCCGCGTCCGACAGCTCCACAGCGCAGCGCTTAACCACTGCGCCACCGGGGAGGCCCTCTTTCTTTATTTTTAAGGTTTATTTATTTATGCAAACAAGAGCTGCGGTATAGGCCAGAGGTGTGGGGGGTGAGAAGATTCACTAGAGACAGAGTGGGGAGGAGAACAGGTGGGTTGACTGAAATACACTGCAGAGGGGAGCAGCAGGCAAGACAGGAGAGGTCTGCTGCGCCGTGGGGGTCAGCTCCCTAGCCAGGGATCGAATTCATGCTTCAGTGGCTGCCAATAGCTTCATAGTGCTGAGACTTAACCTCTTGTGCCATGAGCAAGGCCCTCAATGTTATTTCTTAAAGACTCAGTTTGCCCCATGGACTTAGTTGGCAGATAGGTGATACCATATTAGAGAACCAAATTACCATATAAGAGAACCAAAGCATTAGGTGTCATTTTACAGACAATGAAGCTAAGACCCAAAGAGATAAAAGGAAGGCCAGAGAGATCAAGGCCAGAGGAAGGGGTTTGTTCTTAATCTCCATTCACTTTGTACTCTTTGCACTACTAGCGTCTATTGCCACATTGATACATATGTAAGGAAATGAACATTTGCAAAATGAATGAATGAATGAGTGAAAATTGCTCTTTCTCAGACTTTACTGCTTTCAATCTTTAAGAAAAATCTTGAAGTACTGGGATTGTCAGTACTCCTTTGAAGGTCAGATGACTGAGTCCAACAAAGAGCCTCCGCTCAATAGGAGGCCACAGACCTAGCCTGACCTGACCTGACCTTTTCAATATACCTCGATGCCTTCTGGAAGGTGAAGTGAGTTCCTTCCTCTGGACAAAGACCACTTTTGCTAATTTTTTGCCTGTTATACAGAAGCTGCTGATTTCAGAGTAAAGTGCTGCCAAGATCACACACCTGTGGTGGAGTCGATGGCAAAGAGGGATGGCAAGTCTCCAGGAATGAGCTCATAAGTCACAGTTCCGTACAGTCCAGAGTCCCTGTCGCTGGCGAAGACATTGATGATCTCAGTGCCTGGCCGCGTCTGGCCACTGATGCTTGTCACGTAGGTTGACGGGTTAAACACAGGGTCGTTATCATTCACGTCCTCCACTTCTACACGGACGAAAGCTTGGGCGCTTAGCCCACCCTGTTGATGAACAAAAGGAATTATGAGTGGAGCCCTTCTTCTGGACACCAGGATGCTGAGTAATTGGCAAAAATCCTAATACAGACTTCTGAAACACACACACACACACACACACACACACACACACACACACACAAACACACTCATTTTACTTTGAGCCTTGAGGTCCCCATTCCCGTGTATCTACATGGGACCCACGTGTACTTATTGTTCAGTGTGAACAGGTTATCACTCACAGTTCCTACGAGGCAATCGTTTCAAAGTAGAAGCCAAAGATGCTCAAGGAAAGCTGTCCTGCTGTCCAAAGAGAAATAAAACCACCTTTGCTCCCAGCATGGTCTTTACCTCCTAAGGAGAGGGTGTAAAGGGGTGTTGGTGGGATGTACAATTTTAGAAAAGGTTGTCAGTGAAAACACCATTAAGAAAGTGCCTTTTCAGTAATGACTGACCTACACGAGGAGACTGACTTCAGTTCTCCGGAGGGAAAGCATAACAGACAGAGGAGGAGCAAGTGCAAAAGGCCTGAGGTCCAAATGCTGGAGCATCCCTGTTCAGGAAATAGCAGGAAGCTGGTCAGGAGATGTCAGAGAGGCAGTGCGGTGGGGGGCCCTGAGGCTCTGAAGGGCCACTAGACTAACCCACTGGAGGTTTTGGGCTTGATTTGACTTTGATTGTCACTGTTAATCTGGCCAAGGCGTTCAGAATAGATGGATGGGCCACAAGGGCAGGAGGCTATCAGAACCGGTGAGTCCACGGTGGAGGGTGGCAGTAAAGGTACTTCCGCCAATACTTGGTGCCCATTTGTATGGAACGCTGACTTTCTAGAGTTTTAGAAAGGTACCATAGATCATAAAGGAGTAAGAAGGGGGTCCCATATTATTGATTTTGTGTTGCCTCCATCTGAAAAGAGGGAGAAGGGGAGCACACACAATGGAAGCAAAATGAACCTCTGCAATTTCTACTTTTCTTGAACAAAACATGTGTTCCTAGTTAAAGCACCATTTTCCATCTCTATCTGGTACGTTTTAATACTTTCATCTTTGACAAAAATCCTTGGTAAGTCACAATAGCCTGGGTTTTCTCATTCACTTCCCCTCCCCCTTCTCACTTTTTTTAAAGCTCTGGCGGGGAGGCACCGAACAAAGGGGACAAGGAAGGCAGTGGGGCAGATTTGGCAGGAGACAAGGGAGACCTCCTCCGGGTGCAGGCACAGAGCCGGGGTGAAGGAGGCAGGAAAGTGAGTGCTTGGGAAGAAGTTACTGATGAACCCCAAAATGGCTCTCATGCTCTGAGGTCCCACGTGCTCCAGACATTGGGGACTAAAAAGAATTGGGGAATATGCTTTAGAAAGAGTGATGTTCCGTTTCCTGTGGTTGAACAGAGGGGCAGGGTCACGCCAGCTACCAGTGAGGACAGCAGAAGCGAGGCCCCTCCCCGCAGTGAGAACAAGGACATGCCACCTGCCGCGCTGGCAGTGCAGCCCAAGCCCTACTTCAGTGCCCCAAATGATGCATCTGCGGCCGCTAGGCAACCCAGGTCAGGGGTGGGCGAAGGGCACTGCAGGCTGACCATAAGGAGAAAACACTGCAGGCTGACGTCAGCCCTGTTCTTTCTCCAGACTTTGCTTTCTCCACTTTGCTTCCCTCTCCCTTCCTTTTGCATTTCTCAAGTTCAAAAAAAGAACTTGAGAAAAGAAAGGACAGTGGAGCAGATTTGGCAGGAGACAAGGGGCCTGCCTTGTCTCCTGCCAAAGGTTGGAGGAGGGGCTGAGAAAGCAGGTAAAAGTAATGAGAAAGTGGGAAGATGTGAAGGAATGAAAATCACTCCACTTCAAGATCTTTAAGAACAAAGCGCTTAACTCCTAGGCTCTCCGTGAAAGATCCTACAAAGTCACGGTACCAAAATCCAAGCCAAATGTTAAGGGGGACAAAAGCAAAAAGCAGGTCATCACAGCATAATCCTTTTGCAGGAAAGAGATTATAGTGCTCAGTCTTCTTTTTTTAGGAACACCATTTTTATCTGCTGAATTTACCAAACGGGGACACTCTCCTCATACAGTAAACATTGGTGAATGTCTGCTAAGTTTCCTCATTCAACTGTTACAATTTCTCGTTGTTGTTGTTTTTTAGGTTTTTACAGATTTCATCATTTTAACAGATAAGAAATGCATAGTTGGGCTTATCCATGAAACTTGAGATGGTAAATATCAGCAGATTGGCAACTGGGACAGAGATGCCTCGGGGCATCTGACTTCTTTCAGGTTAAAATCTGTCAAGTACGCTAAGGTATAAATGTTTCCTCTCATGAAAGACTTGTTTAGAGAATCTGCTAGAAGCAATGCCCGAGAGGAACTCAGTCTTGGAGGGAAAAAGGAAGACAGGGTGCCTCTTTGCAAGGGATTGCAACGGCTGAGAGCTGCTCAGCTGGGATGTGTGCAGTGACCCTCGGGAGTTTCCATGCCTTTGGGAGCCCCGGCCCTGCTTGCCTCCGGCCCACACGCCCAAGAAGTCAGTCCTGAGACAGAGCCCCTCTTCCACAGGGCAGGGTCCCCGCTCCCCTCGGGGGCCACCGGTGGAAATGAATGATGAGATGTGTATGAAAGCATCCGGAGTAGCCACGGAACATAAGGTTTTGCAAGGTCCTTACCCTAAATAATCGGTCCAGGTTGATTAGTCTTGGAACGCTGAAATCTTTTAAGTTTTACAAAGGTAAAACAAAACTGCTGTTTAGTCTACTTTGTTCATTGTCTACTTTCCATCCTCTCTGTTCTTGCCTTCTGGGATTCCTGAATAGCAGAGTTTTCATATTCACCTTTCACATTTCCCAGCTCCTGGGGCTGTGGTTTCCTTTTTCAATACCTACTAGTCTATAGCTCAAAATACCGTGGGCAGAGGTGAAGGGAAATGAGGATCCAGTTTGTTAAGGGAAAAAAACAAACAAACAAAAAAAACAACAGTGAACTGTGATGTCACCAGAGCCAAGAGAAGCAGTGTCCAAAGAATAATTTCAAGGTCATTGCGAAGTTGAATAAAATGAAAATAAATAATCCCAGGACATGGCACAACGAAAGTGAGCTTCTTCAAAGCAGCTCATCCCATGTAGGGCTGGCTTTCGCTTTGGCCCTGTTGACCTCTTGTTTTGTTTCTCCGTGTTACACATATTGTGCTTGGCACAACCACTCGCTCCAGCTCCATCCCTGGGTGTGGTGTGGTAACACGAACAGGTGTGATCCTATACCTCTGAGGCATATACAGTGCTATAAACCAATGTTGCCTCAATTAAAAAATAAAGTTTACTAGAATGGGATGGGAAGTACAGCTCAAAGAAAAATTGAAAAGTAAGGCAACCAAGAACTATTTTAAACAGATTTGTTGTAAAAGACTGGAGAGGAGCAAAACGGCTTTTGAAAAAGTTATATGAAATCAAAAGGAGGCACTTTTTTTTAAGAGAAAAACGATTCTGTCTTGAATGCTTATAGGAAATATTCAATATAACTTCAAAAAAATCATACTGAAGTGACATCCTCCAGAAGGCTAGAAAAGCTCTATCTTGAACTGTAAAGGCATCTGCTGTGGACGCCCACAGGGACATCTGCTACTACAATAGGAAAGAAGGCAAAGAACGCGACCTGATGGTGGGGGGAGGTCAGGTCCTGTCTCTCCAGCAGGTAAGGTCTTTTCTCTTGGCATATGCAGTGCAGAAAGTCGCAACTGGGTTGGGCATAGCCTGGGCCGGCACTCTACCCACAGAATTCTATGGCGGCAGGGAAGTGAGGGGAGTTTGCAACTGAATGACGTTAATGATGGGTCAATAAATTAGTGATCTTCACAGGGAAGGAGAACTGTAGGCAGGATGGAGGTCTACAACAGGCAGGACAGAAAGGTAAGGGTATTTATCAGAAAAAAAGTGTGCTTGAAATCAGGATTTCTGAGGGTGTGTCAACACTGGTTGCTACCCTTGGATATGAGAAATTCAAGGAGGTGAGAGGTTCTGGCATCCGCTGGTCCCACACATGGAGACTGAAGCCTCCCGGAGAGAACAGGGATGGGTGAGGAGGGTGGGAGCGAGGCTGAAGTCACCCAGTGACAAGGAGGCTTAGGATGCGACAACAGCGGGGAAAGTCCATGGGAGTCTGACAATGTGAACTTCAAGAGCAAATTGGTTTTTGATGGAGAAAGGAGCAGAAATGATGGGCAGGGGGACAGCCACTTCCGCACCTCCCTCCCGGCTGCTGGTGGCTTGTGATTAGCAGGAGATGGCTCCTTTGTGAGAGGAATCGGTGCCCTCAGGGACAACTGTTTTAATCAGGGCCAGAAGATAAAGGAGCTGTCAGAGACCAGGTTGAGTTCACCAGGGAGTTTGCTAAATGATGCATCTGCCGTCTGGAGGGCATGGGAGAGGGTTTGGGAGCACAGTGGGGTGGGGGTGGGGCAGAAGTTTGGTTCAAATTAAAGGAGTACAGAGCAGGATGGGGTTAAAAATAGAGACACTAATGGACAGCCTGGAGACTTCAACTTCTAGAGAGAAGAATGAGGTAAGGTGATATTTAAGACATGTAGGGATTCATCCTGGTTGTATATTAAAGAAAGATTGACAATCGGTTTGAGATATGGCTCAGACAATTTAACTAAAAACATAGGCCAATGAGCAATGGCTAATTGCTGAGACTGGGGTGGGAGTACAATCAATGAATAACAGATAGGAATAAAAGCTGTAATACTTGTTGGAAAGTGAGATAATTATTAAAGTTAAAATGAGTGTGCCCCAAGTTTCAGTTATGTAAGTTCTGTTGATCTAACGTACTACATGTTAACACTGTATTGTGTGCCCGAAATCTGCTGAGAGTAGATCTTAAGTGTTTTCACCACTCACTATGAGAAGAGATCACTATGCTAATTAGCTTGATTGTGGTCACCTTTCACAATAGCTACACATATCAAAATGTCATGGTACACACCTTAAATACGTACAAATTTATTTTTCAATTATACTTCAATAAAGCTGGGAGAATGAAAGGGGGGAAATGAATGTGCCTGTTCACTCGGAATGTTTGCCTCTGCAGGTTCATCTGCTTTACACCCAACCCGCGCACCACAGCTCTCCAGCCAGCTTTTATCATGAAGGCGCAGCGGCTGAAGGCCAGGCCCATTTACTTTCCATATTGCGAGTCTGACACATCCTTTCCTAAGTCTGGAGTGGTGAGATAGAGTTGAAATAGCTTTATCTCAGACACATATTTCAGCTACAAAATTCAGGGTGTCACAAAAAATAGAGATAGAATGTTAATAAACATGTACACCGAAAAGAGAGAATAGGAAATGGAACGAGGAATTAGATGCACTAAATAAAAGAATTAAATTATAGAGCTTTATTGTGAAAAGTCCTTTGAGTTCCAATGTAATCTACTTATTTGTTTCCATTATGTAATTTTATAGCATCCTCATGGCTTCTAGGTATGAGATAAAGAGCAGCAGCAATAGCAGCAAAAACAGATTATTTCAGAAGTAATACCAGCAGAATAGAAGACGTGATTGAGCTTAAAAAAATATTGACAGTCATCGCCAGGATAAATAGAGTAGCAGCAAAAAAGGCTAGAACACCTAGGTCTTTTATAAGAAAAATTCTTCTATTGACAGATAAAAATCTCTTAGTAACCACCAGCAAATGGGTTCTCAGTCATTTTCTGACAGAGCTTTCACGACATATATTACAAAGAGAAAAGAGCAGAGGAAAAACTACAGATTGTCAAGGTAATTACATGAAGTAAAGGTCTTCTGTCACGGCGCAGTTTATTGTTTCAAATAAATTCATTATGGTGTAGAATCTAGCATACTGAACCCAAAATACTTGTCTGAAATCATTTGTTCTTCAGCTCCAGTCTAGACTGTTTGGGAGGGACAGCCTAAAGAGACATTATCAACCCTGTTACCTTCGCTTTTCCCAACCTTGGTGATATGGGAGGTGCTGCTAGTGGACACTGCACAGAGTAATTATGACAGATGCAGCCTTCACCCTGTGGAAATGCAGCTCATCTCAGAAGAAACGGTATTACACAGCGGCATCATAAACCCCGCACACTGGATCTCACATATGTGTTCGTGTGCGCACACGTGCACACACACACACACACAATGTTGCTTGCTCTTGCACATTCTGAGGCATACACATTCCTCATGCACATTCCTCATGGAACACTGAAGGCAACTGTAGGTGCAAACAAGCTTGCGGTTAGGGAGCTGTGAAAAGTCTACTATGCGGGATGACGGGAGGGTGAAGTAAGAGAGGGGGTTTTAAAGAATTTTTCTTTTTTAAAAATTTTTATTGAGGCGACACTGTATATGATTTAGGGGATGTATGTCACCACACCACACCCATCACGGAGGCACGCACAGATCACTGGGCCCTCTCCCCAGTGCTGTTCCCACGCCTACCCCTTCCCTCCTGCACTAGCAGCCACAGAGAATTTGACTTTTAGATGCATTGCCAAGTCCAGCACCGCCCCCCCCCCCAGGGGATCTGCTTCCAGGTGGGCTGCACAGGTAGTCCCCTCCCTGGGTCACCCTGTACCCCTTGGCGCTAAACAATGGACAAGAAGAGGCTTTGGCTGCTGAGTTGGAGAAGTTGCCCAAGGGCTGTGGAAGGAGGAGACCTTGAAGCTCTGGGCATTCATTTCTAGACTCTAGCTACAGAAAAGGACTCAGAATGTGGGAACATCATGTTCCCCACCTTCGCCAAGGCTGAATACAGCATCCTGCTGGTCCTGAAGAAGATGCCCTGATCCTCCTCATCACACGTGACTGTGCGCCCAGCCCTTGGCAGCCAAGACCCGAGAGCAAGTCACAGCAACAGGGCCCCCTGGGCCGCCTGGTATCGGACGGGAGCCTGGAAGTCATGGCCAGCTCTGTTGGACAGTTTCCGTGTGAGGACAAGGGGCCACATCGTTACAGTGGCATTGTGCTTTTAACCTGGACCCCTTCGCATGCAGCAAGCATCCCCGAGGGGCTGAGCTCCAGCTGGACTGAACCACCAAACGGCAGCTGCCGTGCAGAGGAGGAGAATGATCTATGGGAATTACTGGAAACAGCCCAGAAAGGTGGACACACACCTCAGCATTCAGATATGTTCCCACAAAAGTCTGAGGAGGGAAGAAAAGGGAAATGGGCGTGGCCTCCAGCCAGCCCTTGGGGAGTCAGACTTTGTCCAAAGTCTGCTTTTCAGAAACCGTGGTCCCAAGTCATGAGACACACCTCACGGGACACTCATCTGAGGTGAGAACGGGGAGGAGCCTTGAGAGCAAGGACGTTAGTCACCGGTGTGCCAGGACACTGCGAAGAGAGCCGTTTGTGGGACAGCTGAAGGGACCTATGTTGGAGAAAGCAGAACACAGAAGATGGGGGAGAAAGGCAGAACTGGAAGGTAAGCGCACACCGGGATGTAGGGAAGCCAGCACCCAGGAGCCCCTAGAGGTGGTCAAAGTGGGGGCACACAGGATGGGCTCAAGATCACCAAATGCTTCTGGAAAGGATGAGAAAGTACAAGGGGAAGCAAACTGAACTATATTAATGAACTAAATTAATCAACTCAGCTATATTAGAAATTCTGTTCCTTGGAAGATGAGGTTAAGGCAGTAAAAAGGCAAGTCACAAAACAGGAGACATAAATGCAATATATACATCCAACAGAGGATTTGTGTGCCAAAATATAAAGAATTCATGTAAGTCAATAAGAAAAAAAGTCAATACTTTTTTTTCCCAAAAGTGGGAAAAGAGTTGAATAGACACTTCACAAAGTAAGTTATACAAATAGCCAATAAACATGAAAAAATCCTCAATGCATGAGTCACCAAGAAAATATGCTACATAATTCCTCACTGCCAGAACTGTTATAATTAAAAAGACATTAATGGTCAAATATTGGGGAGAATATGAAGACAATGAAATCTTCATACTCTACTGGTGGGAGTATAAATTGGTACAACCAATTTAAAAGTTGCTATTGTTTTTATTATCTAGAAAGTCCACTCTTAAATATATTCTCAATAGAAATGCTTATATATGTTCACGAAAGTACTTGTATAAGAATGTTAATAGAAGCACCCTTCGTAATCCACTAAAATGTTGAATGCCCATTACAGAATAGATAGAAAATGGTCATAAGGTCACATAAAAAAATACCATAAGCCAATAGGAATGAATGAACTGTTGCCACACAACAGCATGAATAAATCTCACAAACATTCAGCAAAAGAAACTAAACAATGTGCGCGTTTCATGAATCCATCCACTGGAAGTTTACGAAGCAGTAAATAAAGTTTGGTATCAGTTGTCAAAGAACGGGAGGAGGGAAGGGAGTGTCACAGCGTGAGACCCAGAGAGGGGCTCCGGGGGCCGCCATGTTTATCTGCTGTTACGCATATGTTTATTTTGAAAAATCCATTGGGCTTATGACTTGTGCACTTTTCTGCAAGCATTTTACATGTCAGTTTAAAAGTTTACCAAAAAAAAGAAAAAAACGAATACGTGGGAGTCAAACTAAATGTGCCTCCATTGATCTAAGACGGATCCATTTGAACCTTAGAAGGATTAGGTTACAGACCTATGAAATACATCTCATATATAATAATCCAGAAAGTTATAATCAAACTAGTAAAGAAACCACTATAATCTCTGGAGATGGTTGTGTTTCCAACTCATGATACTAAAAACTGCTAAAGAGAAGTATTATACTGCCTTTCCTGTCTGACTGTATTTCAGGGTAATCAAATAGTTGATGAGAGAACATTCTACTTAGTCGAAGAACTCCAGGTAATAAATGCAAAAGAAATAATAGAATTCAAAAATCACCACATTGCAACTCCTAATGAAATAAATTATGCGCCTACTGATGCAATAAAAAGCACAGGGCAGCACATAAATGAACCTGAACTAATCAGGTGTCTGGCTCTAAAGGCCAGTTTATGAGAAATAGGATAAAAGAAGGCATTAAATGGATCCTAAGGATATAATCGGTCACATTCAGAACATGGAAAATTTATAAGACAAAAGACCTGATTTCTTCAAAAAATAAATATTGTAGGGAAAAAGGGAAGAGAGGGGCTGAGGGGTTGACTGTGACAGATTGACATTTAAGAGATTTAGCAATCAAATCAATGTATGGACTTATTGAACTTGGATCTTGATTCAAACAAGCCAACCATTAAAAGACATGTTTAGATAATCCAGAATATTTTAAATGGAATGGATATTGGATATTATTAAAAGTTGTTATGAATGTGTTGTCATGTTTTTAAAAAGTCATCATCTGTTAAAGATATTATTAAATTATTAATGGATGAAATGATATAATGTCTGGTATTTGCTTCAAAAAACACCAGCAGAGGGAGGAGGTAGCAATTTATGAAGCAAGATAGGTTAACTGTTGATAATAACTGGTCCTCTCTTATGTATACACAGTGGTGCACTTTTTAATATGTTTGAATTTCCTATATAAAGACTTACCCCATCTTGAGCTTTCACCAAGAGATCAAACGAAGCAGGGTCCCTTTCCCTGTCAATGTCTTGGGAGACGCAGATTCGCCCATCGTGCTGGTCAATCTGGAATGCCTGAGGAGCCTCGCTGCTTTGGAATCCATCGTAGAGAAAATACTCAACAAAGCCGTAGGGCCCTGCATCGGCGTCGGAGGCTTTCACCTAGGAGACAGGAGGGCGACCAGTGAGGAAGCAGCAAGCTACGGCACGTTTAGGGCGCTCGTGAATCACCACCGCGACCGCACAGCCAGTGAGCTCGGCAGAGAGCCGCAGAGCTGGCCTTGGTGTTCTCGCTCTCTCCTCTTAGGTTCGGTGACAACGCATCCTCACTCTCTCCTCTTGTGTGTTCTTTCCAATCTCCTTTTCAATCTCCTCTACTTCATGCCCTCTCCGAAAGCCTCTGAGTTACCTGGGGCTCAGTTCTGTCCTTCTGCTTCCTCGTGCCCCCTCTCCACGCCTGAGTGATGTCAACCAACCTCAGGGGTTTAAAGACACCCGTGTGCTCCATGGAAAACTATGCAGCAATCAAAAAAGATAAAGTCAGTGAAATAAGTCAAAAGGAAAATAATGGATGGTTTCACTTAAAGGAGGAATATAGGAAAACCA
This sequence comes from Scalopus aquaticus, assembly GCA_004024925.1. Lineage (NCBI taxonomy): Eukaryota > Metazoa > Chordata > Mammalia > Eulipotyphla > Talpidae > Scalopus > Scalopus aquaticus. Next base: position 83,812 of record PVIJ01005224.1, read on the forward strand.
AATAACGGGTCCAAAAAAAAAAAAAAAAAAAAGAGAGAGAGAGATAAAAATTGCCGGGAAACTATAGGTCTGAGGCGTAGAGCAGGGGGAGGGATATGGGGCAAAGCAGGGGAGGGAAAAGCTCGCGTCCGGGACTGTGGACGGTTCCGGATGATGTGATGGGGGGAGATTAACGGGGGCTACACATGAGCAGAGAATTCAAATATTGTTTCTTTTTAATTGTTATTTATGTCTTTTACATTTTGTATTCCCCTTGGGCAGCCCACCACCAATTCACCCGTGATCCATCTCCATGGTCAGAGAATTCAAATATTGTACAAAAATAAACAACAATGTAAGAAAATAAAAATAATGATAATAAAGATAAAAAGAGGGGAAAGTCCGCACGCTGCGAGTGACAGTGTGCCTGTGCCCTCCCTCTCACGCAGTCCTGCGCTACGCCCCACTTCCATTCCCAGTCTCCCAGAGCAGGAGGGGCGGGCAAGGGTGACCAGCAGTCTCGTCCAGCTGACAGAATTCCCCCTGGAGAAAGAAATTTTCGTTTCCAGGCCAAGTTTTGTTCCGGAGTCAGGGCTCAGTCCGGGCTCCGCACCGGCACGCAGACGCGACGCCACTCAGAGGCCCCGCCCGGCGCGACCTCACAAGACCCCCGGGGCCTGGCCCGGTCTGGCACCTTTCCGACCTGTCATTAAGTTAATCTGGTCCTTGCTTTGGCCGACCTGTCTGTTATATAGAGTTAACTTGAATTTGTTCTTGTTTGTCTTGAAAACCACAAAAGCCTGGCCAGCCAATCCCCAGCTTCCCTGCTACCCCACCGGGGTGATGAACCCCATCAACCAGGACATCGCCCCCACACACTGGCTCAGGGCAGCTGCAGCCCCTGCCCTATTGTGTGATCCACAATAAACATTCCTTGCTTGAACCTTTGATTGGGTTTTTCTCTAAATTCCTTTCATCCTCTCAATAAACCCAGAGAAGGCTTTAACAGGATGAAATCCAGCCCATGTTCTGCTTGCCAAAACAGGCATATGACACGAAGCTGCAAGAGCCCAAGGAAAGGGCACCTTGTTCTTTGACTATTAACCCCACTTATGTTTCCAGCCATCCTCTGACTGGCAGAAAAAAATGAAGCAAGTGGAATTAGGACGACACTCAGCATATTTATGTTCATCGTGGGAGTCAGCAGTGAGACATTCAACAGGCTATATAGAATTCAAATATTTTGGAGCACATGGGATCAGGATCATTCTTTTGATTTGCAACATAATTAATAGTAACAGTAAATATTACATAGCACTTACAGTAAACGAAGCACTTTCAGGAGAAATAATTGACAGCGAGGAGGAATCAGGAAAAAAAAGAAGAGCTACATGCTGTGAAGCAGGCACTATTTTAGCTGCTGAATATAAATTACATACTGGTAACCTACAGTGAACTAATACTTCATTTGAAAGATCAGAAAGATGAAACTCAGAGAACTTATATAACTTGCCAAAGATCACACAGTTTGTAGTAAGTGTCATAACTGGAATTCAAACCCAGACAGCTGGACAGTGAGACACGCTCTCAATGACCACACTATAGTGCCTCCCAAGTCCTTACCATTCGATCTTTATTTATTGAACTCCCCGAAATCTCCTCACCTTCATCCAGTGGAGAACTTGCTAGATTATGGGTAACACCTTCCTAAGTATTTATCTATGTGCATGTGGCTTTCTCATCAGAATATCACTAGCCTGAAGAAAGCAAACTGACAGTGATGTCTGTGCTCTGGACTCTTAGCTGAACCTTCTATTTCATGTGTCCACATTCCAACTGTGTTCCAGAAAGAAGAATAAACCAAAGGCAATTGAAAGTAAAGGAGGATTAAACAGGTCAATCCAGAAAATTCAACATTTAACTAATAGCGGTTCCCAAAAGGGTCACTGAGAACAGAGAAAATGAAAGAAAGGAACAGTGATTTCTTTGGCTCACAGCACGGGTATTAGTGAGAACCCCAATGCCCTCACTATAGGAGAAGAGAGTGGAAGAAACACCTGGTTCTTCACTTCCTCAGCCCAGAAGTTGAGTTCACTTACATTTCACTAGATAAGAACTAGCTCTATTCCCTTAACACAACTGAAAATAAAACTGGAAAGTATAGATTAGAAAAATATTTGGCGACTACAAATAGTTTCACAAAGGTTGTTTAGTCTTTATATGAAGATAAACATATAAGATCACATAGGTCTTCCAGTTGCCTCTACTAAATAGTGACATGTAAACATGTGGAAAGTCATACCCAGAGAAGACTACCCAGTGTGATCCCACTAGAGGTGTAGTTTGGGTGGTCCTATGAATTTCTGTAAGGCTTTTTAGAGGGAGGCAAAATAAAAGGCAATTGCCTACAAATAAAAGAATGCCTTTACCATTCTCCTTGTGCTTATATAACTCTAGATTGAAAAACATTTTGATCTATTTTTCATCAGTACAATACATGTTTAGGGTTTAGGAGTTATTCCTTAGTTATTATGCTTCCCAAATGAAATGACACCAATAATAAGTGCAACAGCCAAAATTCTTAGTAAGGGTGTCCCTCCAACACATTCCATTTGCGGGAATTACTAGAAAGTAACCTTGGGGGTTATTTGGGTAGTTTACCCGAGGTATATCTATCCACAGCATGTTAGCTCCCATGGAGGACAATCAGCAATGTCTGCAGACATTTTTGATTGTCAAAACTGGGAAAGGGATGCTACTTCAATCTAGAAAGTTAAGTCAGAGATGCTGCTAAACATCCTGCAATGCACAGGACATACCCTACAACAGGAAATTATCTGGACTAGGTTGAGAACCCTGTGCCTAATGAAACTCTTACCAATATTTCCTCTTTAATTAGGTTTGCTTTTTTCAACTGGTGGCACAATTTTCTTAAATTTTATCTTCACTCTCAGGGATATGTGTTCATCACAGTCCTATTTGCAATAACTAAATAATGGAAACAGCCTAAGTGGATCAGAAAAATGTGGTGTATGGAATACTACTCGGCTATAAAAAAGGATGAACTCCTGCCATTTACTACACATGGATGAAAATGGAAAGAATAATGCTAAGCAAAATAAGTCAGAAGAAGAAAGACAAATACTAGATGGTTCAATCATATGTGGAATATTGGGAAACATAGCAAGGATTCAATCAAAACCAAATCAATAATAAACACTTAATATCTGATTGCAGAACTGAGCCACTAAGCAGGGCAGGATGGAGGACGGGGGTGGGAAGGAGCCTAATGGAACATGGTAGAAGATTGTTAGGGCACCGTGTTGGGCAAGATGAAGGCACCCTGTAATCCTCAGAACAGACATGAAACTATTAACCTGCTTTAACCTAATAAACATAATTTGGGAAAATAAAAAAATAAATAAATTTATCTTTGCTCTCATCTATCTCATATTCTCTGGCAAAATTATTCATCCTGTGCAACCAACTAACATTTGTGAGTATTCTTCTCATCAGATGGGCTGAACCAGGAAATCCACAAATTTCCCCACTACAAAGAACAAAATTCCAAGTACATTTGGTCTATTCTATTCTGACAGCTGTTAATGATTTAGTAGCCTCAATTCCCAAAGACACCAAGTATATCTCCTAAAACCATATGGTATTTTCAATAACTTCAGCTTGGTTTGAAAGATAAATACAATGAACCTTAAATTCTAGAATTCATTCTCAGCCTTTAATAGCACACATTAATAAGTAATTTGGCTTATATTAAACATTTTCCTTTCTTCCATTTTCAAGACTTTTTTCTCAGCTGAGCTTTTGGCAAAGCGAAGTTAAGGAGTAAAAAGTGGGATAAGAATCCTGATTTCAGTTTATGCGAGCAGTTTAGATTTTGAGTTTTAGAATCATTAAATAAGAATGAGTTTTTCCTGGCTTTCCCCCAACTCCTTAAAAATATTCACCTAGTATTCTGAAACTACATATCCCACCTACCAATATTCAGTATTGAATGCCTGTAATCAATTTGGCATTTTTACGACGTCTATATTTTCCAATATCCATTAGTTTACACATCAATTTTAGGCAATTTAAATAATAGAAAACAGAAATGGTTTTCCCAAAGCTTCCAGAGTAAACCTTGATTGGTACATAAGTTCAGAAGGACCTGTCTTTAGTGATAGTTGTTGTATCAGATATAGAGCATCAGGTCAGAGTCTGTTCTCACAATCTATGGTGTGAAATTAGGGGTTGAGAGGAAGATTTCATCCCTGAATTTACTTAGGGAACCACATGACAGTATTCTTAATGCCTCTCTGTGGTCCTCATCTCGATCTGAAGTTACCTGTTTTATTTATTCTGAGATGAATTTGATGATTCTCACCTCAAACTTATTCCAATTTAGAATTGCTCTCCCATAATCTCATTGTTCAAAGATTTAATGGTGACATTTTAAAAATGCAACATTAATATAATATCAAGACCTATGGAGTCCACTGTCAGCCTTCTCTCATGTTAGCATCTGGGTAAAGATTCCTCCATATGAATGCGCCAGGGAGACAGGAGACAAATCAAGAACATTGTCTATTGAAAGAATGTTTGCATGTTCGACAAGTGGAATAGATCTATTTGCATCCCCCTTCCAGCATAGCCCTACCCACCCCGGGCTCTGGGTAGGTCTCCTTCTCGAGTCTAAAAAATTATGCAGTGATACCTTTTTCTTCTTCCTGTTTGAAGCCTGTGAGTGTCTTTTGTCAATAACTTTGTTTCTTCAAACTGTTTTGTCTGAATCTTTGCTTGGGGTCATCTTCCCAACCTTTCATGTCAGTTAGAACCCAAAACCCAAAAGTCCGCCCAAGGTCATCAGGTACATAGTGTGAACAATATTGTCCTTGACCTACTCTTGGGAAATCAAATAATTTAATTCCGTGATCACTGAAAACTCTCATGGCCTAATTAAAAATAAAAGAGCAATCAGACAAAAAAAAAAGTCCTAGAAAGAAATGGCTGTAGACTTGAAATAAAATTTGAAATTAAATAAGCCATTTAAAAAAAATTTTTATTATAATTTCCAAATTTTCTACCATGAGCATAGAACAGTTTGTCTGAAGAAACAAAGTTATTGACAAAAAAGACACACAGAGCTTCAAACAGAAAGAAGAAAAGGATATCACTGCATAATTTTTTTGACTTGAGGCACTTGGCCAACCACTAATCCTACCACTGAAACAGGATTAAAACAACCCAGTGGGTGTTGGATTTAGGATTGGGGACCATACAAATCTAAGGATGCCACTCTCTGAACACAATTTTGGCAAGTTCACCAATGAACGTGTCTTACTAAGTCTAATAACCAAGCTTCCATCTTTTTTTTCTACACAGCCCAGCAGCTTGTGACACAGTTCGTCATCTCCTTTTAACTTTCTCATCAGACATCTCCCCCCACCCACCCAAAGGTCCCACATCCTAATCCCCAGAACCTTACATGATAGCAGACAATACCTTACATGACAGAGGAACGAACGTCACCTTAAATGCTTATACTGGATAACCTAGATGAGTCCTTAGTCCAATGCAGGGTCCTGCGAGGCCACCCAGCCGTGATCAACTCTCCCATGTTATGCGACACCACAGTTGCCAGCAAGTGCTTGGGCCAAGTATCCTTCAAGCTGTTTCCGAATTTCCCAGTTTCCAAAGACTGCAGAAAACTTTCATATTCTGAGTATTGGAGGGAAGGGATTTGATTATGAGGGTTCCTACTTTCAAAGAATTATTCCATGGTTTACTGCCACAGTGGTGACTTCACACGCCATAGGGCATTGGCAGCAAGCCCCACAAGGGAGCGTTTTATGATGAAAATTTCATCCTGAAGCATACGCACCCAGGACCCTGTCCATGGCAAATGCTAGACTTAACACAAAGAGTTTTTCATCAGTACTGCCAAGACTGAGTGGTTGGGTGGCAAGTATGTTTCTTGGCAAGGTGAAAGAGGGCACAATTATTATGGGGATAAACCAGGGGATACTTAAAGGTGAGGCCCTGTGAAGATCACTTTTGCCTGCTGTGGATACCGCTCATGAATTTCATTTGCATTTCATCTTTACCGATAAATCATTCCTTTCATAGGCCAGGAGAAAACTCCTCATCTCTGTCTGCTTGCAATGTCCTATATTATTTGTGGTCTCGCTGCACTTTTGGGGGTTCTATATTTTCTTTATCCCCCTCTAAGTCTTATTGGATTACAGAGTTAAGTTTACAATTATGAAATAAAAATTCAACAAGAAAAGAACAAGTTATCTCATCATAACACTCATCAAATACTCACTGAGGAATATTTTTATTACTGAAACCCAATCTATTAACTGAACTATATCATCACAGAATAAAATTAAAAATGCTGAAACTGGCAAAATAAAAATAAAAGCATCTTAGGTATGTAGAACTACTCAGATGTTGCAAACAGAACTGTGCTTTATTTTCACTTTTTAAAATGTACTTTAGAGTTGTTATATGAATAAACTAAATTTTCTCAAGTTACAGTACAAAAAAACGTTACTTTTGATAACATGTTTTTATTATTTTAACTGAAGAATGGGATTAAGAAACCACTAATCCTACTACTTAAGGCCCCACCCTCATGCCAAAGAAAATTTTGTGAGAAGAGGACAATGGGTGGGGGTGAGGAGGTAACTTGTCATATGAGGTATTACAAAGTAAACAAGAGTGTGATCTAAAAAAAGAATTGGCAGGCAGATCTGTAGAATACAAAAGCAAGACCTGAAACAGGTCCTGGCAAACCTCAACTTTTTATAAATTACAAAGGAAACATAAACCACTGTGGAATGTCAGTTTATCCACATAAGTCTAGAAAAATTGGCACAGTATATGGGGAATAAAATCAAGTTTGATATTAACCTCACACCAAAATAAATTCTACAGATATGTTAAGTGTAAATAATGAAATCACTTAAGGCACAAGGACACATAGGAGGATATATTGGAAATGTATTGGAAAAAGTTTTCAAAGCAAAAAGGAATTACAAAACTAAAACAGATGGAAAAAATCACAAAGGAAAAAGTCAATACACTGACTACATTTAAAACTCCATTATGTCAAAAATACCATACTAAAAAAATTTAAAGGCAAATTAGGTATGACATCTGCAATGAATATTTTTAAAAGTTAATGTCCTTAAAATGGAAGTAGGCCTTTAAAAATAAAAAATAACACAGATTTTCCAATATAAAAAAATAGCTGAAGGACATGAACAAACAATTTGGAGAGAAACAAATATATTTAAGATATTCAATTTCACTAATAATCGAATCAATGAAGAAAATAACATTTTTCAAATATTGGCAACCAATAAAATAATTATAATTGGCAACCATTAAATAAACAGTAAATTGGCAAACCTTAAAATAATAGCAAACTGCCAACTGTTAAAAGAATATATTCAGTTGTGGAAATGGTGGCAGGATAAAATAAAATATGCACTCGTTTTTAAAATCTATCTGGAAAGTAACTTTGTTTTTACCATATGTATATGGTAAACATTCTTCCAGACATAGAAATATTCATCTCCTTTGGCTCAGATGGAATATTCTAGGAATATATATGGACAGATATTGAATGAAAGGTATATAATGTAGCACTATTTATTATAGAACTCAAATGTCCAATAATAATTGTTAAATAAATTATAATTTATTCATAAGATAGAACTCAATGTCACCACAAAAATTGTGAATTTAAAGACACATTTAATTAAAAAAGAAAAAAGGCAACAAAAATTATATAGAAACTATTTCACTCATGCAAAAAAAAATTCAACATATAGAATACTAAAAGGATATAAGACAGAAGAGGGAACACTTCATATTTTACGAGAATAGTCTTACCCTGTGAGCAAAACTAAATAAGGACAGTACACGAAAAGAAAATCATAGGCAACAAAACAACAGCAAGCCAAATTCAACAATCTCAAATATTTAAATATGTCCCCACTGGATGAACTGGTCACGTAACAGAAACCGTCTTAGTGCAATTCCGTGAGATGACATAGGATGACTTTGTCGCCAGTTACCTTGGAACCCAGAAATAATTGTGTTAGGGCCAGTGGTAATGACTCCTGTTCCGGGGTCTATGGGCAAGGGCAGATTCTGTTGGGGAAGCAAAGCACACAGCTCTCTGATTCTCGCAGATTTGTTGGGTAACAAACTGAACTATGCTGCAAACACACTGCAACATAAAGACACACTGATGCTGGTAAAATTCAACCACCTTGAGTAAGTCAGTTTTCATAATACTGACACTGGTGATCAAATGTATTAGGAGACTGAGTTAAAGCTTCCTCAGGACAGGATACCTATAAAAAAAAAAAAGAAAACTGGCTGGGGGAGGTATGGATTTAGCTCCTTACCAGCTGATGTCTGTGATAAATAGTTCTGCACAAGCTCATGAGGTACAAGTAGCAACAGATGACAGGGATGATTAAATTAATAGAAGACTGTGAAAAAGAATGTAATGGCTTAAAGACAAGTTAGTTGTTTCTTCAAATGGGACCCTGTTCATGTTGGTGCTACTGCTGTATCTGCTCTATAAATTCTACACCAAACACATGTGTGTGTGTCTGTGTGTAAGTACATATTAATATTTGCCCTTGTTCCCCCACACTGAGATCCTAAAACACTTATAAATTCCTCAGTGCTAAGAGCACCGGGAGCATCTTGGTTCTACTGTCGCTTCACCCATCCATGACAGGACTCCTACCACGCTTGTAAATTCCTGAGTGATAAGAGCACTAGGAGCATCTTTTGCTCTAATGAGGTGACCCTGGGTGGGGACTGGTCATCAGAACTACAAAGTCATGGCTGGAAGTTTGGAATTCTCAGGCCCACCCTTCATCTTCCAGAGAGGGGAGCAGAGCTAAAAGGGAGCTAATAATAGAGCACACCTATTGTGAGGAAGCCTCCATAAATCCCACTAGCACAGGATTAGGAGATTCCGAGTGAGAGAACACATCCACCCCAGAGTGTGACAGACACCAACACCATGGGGACAGAAGCTCCTGTGCTTGAGACCCTCTGAGGCCTCGCCTTGTGTCTTTCTTCATCTGGGTGTTCTTAACTTAATAAGCTGGTAACTGTTGTCTCCCTGAGTCCTGTGAGTCCCTCTAGCAAATAATCAAACCTGAGGAAAGGGTCATCAGAACCTTCTGTTAATAGTCAGTTGGTCAGAAGCACAGATAATAACTTGGGCTTGCGTTTGGTTTCTGAAGAGAGAGAGATGGGGGTGGGGGGAGTTGGGAGGAGCGTGGAAAACTTGTGAAATTAAGCCCTTAACCTGTGAGATCTGATGTTACCTCTGGGTAGATACTGTCAGTACTGAGTTATTTGTACGACAACCCACAAGGTGTTGAAGAGAATTGCCTGGTGTGAGGAAAACCGTCCACCTGTTACTTCATGAGAAATGTCAGCAATGAAGCGTTTTCTGTGAAGGTAAAGGAGATACACAGGGAAGAAACCCACAGTAGTGAGAAACTACAGAGACAGGAAAAAACAAAACTGCTCTTTCACTGCAGTCCTCTATATCCCATTCCTGACGACCCACTAAGTGCAGATATATGAGTCACGAGACTTATGGCATTCTGATTTCTGTAGCAGAAGTCCACAAACTTTTTCCATAAAGGACTAGATGTTTCAGGTTTTGCTTCTGTGACAACTACTTCAACTTGGTCCTTTTACCACGAAAGAACCATAGAGGATATATACAAGAATGGCTTTGTCCCAATTAAAAAATATATTTTTATTGCATATCATGTGATTTTTACTTGTCACAAAAAATGATTTTCTCTTTCTTTCTCAGTCACACGTGCGCACGCACACACACACACACATAAAATATGAAAACTGTTCCTAGCTCAAGTACTACAAATCCAGGCAGCAGGCAGGACCTGAACCTTGTGCCAAAATGTGTCAATTCCTCAGCTATAGTATAAGGAGAAACCTTTACTTAGAAAAACTGTCAGCTCTTCAGGTCCAAGAATTTAACTTTGAGTAACTTTAGTGCAGTGCTGATCAGGGCTCATTTGCAGGCCTATATTTGAGCTGGTTTTATAGGCAGATAATGCTCACCCATCACTACCTCATGTTCTAGTTTATACTAAAGTTAAATTATAAAAAAGTAAATCAAATAAAAAGAAGTACTTAAACTTTTATATCAAGTCTATATTTACAAGTTTGTTTTGATATTGCTTGTCACTGGAAAAACAGAAAGTAGAAGCATTATCTACTACATGACCCCATTTACCCTTAAATTTAAACACACACACCAGACAAAACTGAAACCCCAAACTCCCTGCATCACAACTATGCTAAAGGAATCAAAGGAAGTTCAAGAAGAGTCACACACAGCCTCGGCCGTGGGGTGTCTTCCAGCGTCTCTTCTCCAAGGCACAGTTTTACTGAGGTCAAATCTTCATTCAAAAGTAAGACACTCATCTTTAAAAGAGTAGTTCATTGGTCTTTATGGCATAAAAGTTATGGCTCACCCACTGGTACTTTAAAAATCATTATTGCCTTTGAATAAATTATTTCAGAGATCTGATTTAGGCTGCTGATACTCTCAATAATCTAGTTGCATAAGAATACATAAGAATAGAGATATAAGTAACACTTTAACTGTTGACTCAACACTAGCATTCAAAAAATCAAACTCATTTTAATCTTGTACACACACACACACACACACACACACACACACACACACACACACTCTTCGCTCCATATAAACATGGCTTTTCTTTTACTTCCAGATATACCTGAAAAACAGTTGTGGCTTCTCATGTTCTAAGTGCCTGAGTTTCAAGGTCTCTTTTGGTTTACTATTAGCACTTAGCATGTTAGTAACAACAGTAAAATTCTCTCACTCTGGCCCCTCTTATCATCTGTCATGTACCCGTCCTCCGTATTATTTTCGCAAATAATACCTCAGTATAAACCCCTAAATTGGTAGATAAAAATCTTCATTTTCAAACACTTTACTCTTTTCATCACTAATCATAAGAGGAAAGAAAAACTTATGTTTCAAAACCAAATCAAATTTTAATTGAATGTTTTCATAGTATTCTTACAAATATTTGTAAACTTAAATAATTACATGATCAAAACACACTTTGTGCATTCAACAGTGAATTTGGATTGCAAATACTATGTGATGATCATCGAGAGTCACAAGATCTCATTCCATAAATCCTTAAATGATAAACACATTCATGAGAGGATCTTAGCTAAACATTTCCTCCAAGGTTTTATTTCCCTGAAGGTCATACATAAATTATTTAGCCAGTAGAGGCCTTCTATGAGATTTGGCAGAAGAAACAGGGATTATAAAAGCAGACACCCTATTTTTATCATTTCTCCCTACCTCTAGGGTTTCACAATGGGATTTATTTCCTTCTATGCCTCAGACACACACATCAGTACTTCCAAACTGCTGAGTAAGCATCTTCTGCTATCTGGAGTCTCTGCTTCGGTGATCTCACCCAGCCTCACAGTGTCAAATTCCTCCCCTGTGAGCACAGCCCCAACTTCCTATGTGCAGCATGAACCCCTTCTCTGTGCTCGGCACTCACCCACGGAAGCTCCTCCATCAGCTCCACGACTGGCTGGCCACACTCAGTTCATGGCATCTCACAGGTAATATGCCCCAAAGAGGACTCCTGATCTCTGCCCACTACTGCTCCAGCCGCTTCTTTCTCATCCTTTCCAATCAAACAGCATCTGCATCCACACCGTGGTCCAGTCAAGACTCTATGAGTTACCCTTCTGTTCGTTCTCCTACCTATGAGATAACATGTACAGCAAAATAGCGCGAACTATGTACCTAAGCTGTAAAGCAGGAGTCACGAATGAGTCTGAGGGAGCAGGTGAGAGATTGCGCAGGCTCAACCCATGCGGAGATATCTGACCGCAAAAATATTTAAGGGTTAACTCAGCACCTAAGTGATCTTCAGCAGTCACTTGATGTCTCTGTACCCCAACTTTGTAAAAAAGGAATCGCCATCTTTAAGTATGCTTTCAGTTGCAACTAACAGAAAATCCAACTGAAATATTTTAAACAATAAAGATATTTATTATCCCTCTTACCAAGAAGCCCCAGGAGGAGGCAGGACTGGAGAGCTAACCAGGACAGCCCAGCAGGCCCCGTGTAGCTGGTGGCCTGGGACATCTCATTCCCTCCCCGCCCACCCCCAGCCACTACATCCGGCCTACTGTACTGTCATCTGGCTTGGTCCTTGCTTTGGATCGAATTTGCTGTTTGGTGCCATTTACCATGTGCCAATGACAATATCCAGCAGTAGAAAGGAGAATGTGTTTTCTTTGCATTCTTTTTTTTTAGAACAAGAAACTTCTTACCAGAAGTTTCCACTAGCTTTTCTCTTGTTTCAGAATTGCAGGGCCTATACACAATGAATCAATTATTTGGCAAAGTGACTTAGACCCCTGGGATTTGTTTAGATTGTGGTTCACTCCCAGAGGAAGGACTGAGGAGGGACCAATCAGGATATGTTCCTTTGAAGAAGGGCAAAGAAAACAGGGCCTCTTCCAAAGATGGAGGGGAGAATAAGACTGATGGACAGCAAACCACTGGACTCCGCCATGCTACTTCTGAAGGCAATAGTGAATTTCAAATAAGAATATGTGGGAAGATTCTAGCACAATGCTTAGCAACTAACACAGTAAGCAGTAAAATCTTTTAGCTGTCTATATTATTAAGGGCATTATTAATGACAGCATTAAGTATGAATAGCACATACTCTTTCCACACTGTGATCACAATCCACTTGTTTAAATACAAGGGTTCTCAACACTTCCTTGTCATGTCCACTTTGAGAATCTGAAGAACATTTCTGCCAGGCTGAACAGCACTTCCACAGGTAGGTTTACCCATCTGTCCTCAGAAAGCCTGGATTGTTCCACCATCACATATAAAACAGACCAAGGGACATCTCTTCTCTTTCACTGCTCCCTTGCGCTGCCCAGCATGCTGTTGGGTACATATGGCATTTCCTAAAGCCTTCTGCTCCAACAGAAATATTTTTCTTCTCACTGACCCAAGTTCTATTTGAAAACTCAGAAGTTAATCAAATTCAAGTGATGAGGTAAAGCGTTTCCAAAGCTCAAGCAAATATTCTTTCCAACACAGAGTGGCTATAAAACTGTTCCATAAAGCAACTCAGGAATGGTTTTCTGGAAAGTACTCAAATATCCTTAGCAGAAGTAAGCAGGCAAGTTAAGCAGGAAAGTGAATGAACCAGAAGACAAAGAGAAATTAAGGCAATAAGAGTTAGAAAGAAAGGAGAGGAAAGAGCATAAGAGCAGAAAATACTAAGGTTCATTAACCAAACGTCTTTTTAAATGTGTGAATAGTACGCTGACATTTTCAATGAGTCTTCATTTGATTTAAAAATTGAGGAATTATTCAAGGGAAGAAGTTTTATTACAATTTTATAGGTTGGAAAATTGGGTGAAGTAAACATTCATCATTTTTGTGGGTATACAGCACTCATGAGTTAGGGAGAAGTAATTGAGCATACTCTACAGAGGCTTCTCTTAATTTTCTTTTCAGATTCTGTCTGCCTTAACAAAATTTGAATTTATTTATCAAATATATATTTGTTCCTGTTCAGTACTTTATCCCCAGCATGGAGAAGAGGAATACCCATAGTAGATATGCAGTAAAGATGGAAGGAAGGAGGGAGAGAGGATGGGACGGAGAAAGGAAGGAAGAAGGGAAGGGAAAAGAGGGCAAGGAACCAGGAGGGAAGGATGGGAGGAGGAACTGAGAATCCCTGCTCTCTGCCGCGGGTTAACAGTCCTTTGCCAGAGAAGACTTTGGTGGCCTAGCATCACTCATGCCAATTTGGCAATTCCTTCTAGTTCCACAGTGAGGTATTAGCAAGTCTACTTGGCCAATCATCCAAAAATGCATCCTCTAATCTCACTCCTCACAACCGCTGCGCCTCTGACCACACTGGGGTCCAGCGCTCCTCAACCATGGGGCTCCAGAAGTCATTGTGGAGCACAGCAGTGAGTCTTTGTGGAGGTCAGGCAGTCTACTCAGGACACAGATTAACCTCACAATATAGAATAACTGACCTTTCAGAAATAAGTGTGACTAGTTGCTGACTTATAAGTCTGCCCTGTGATATGTCACTGTGGTCATTATCATTCCAGTAAACTCCCAAGTAGGACCCTCTCCCCAAACTGACAGTCAACCCCAATCACTAAACTGATTTACTCTATGAAGTTTACTTTATATAAATTTACTCTATGAAGTTTCATTCTCCATTTTTATGCAAAATGTAGGCCAGAAATCTAGATTTGCACATCACAAAACTCATTAAGATATTCTACTTAATGGAGACCATTCATGACAGGTCTTTATGCCTCGGAGCAAAACATTAACAGAGGCTTTAAAAGGATAGTTTTTCCTTTAACATGATCAAATTCTTACACAGAACTCCACTACGTCGAAGGGGAATAGGAAACAGACTTATTTTCCCCTTTATCGCCATTAGCGCTCAGTGTTTGTGGGGTTTTTTCCATGCCTCCAAAAACATCATCTTAAGAGGGGATTTGGAGTTTCATAAAAGATTTCTTGATATCTGTCTTCTGGGAGAACTGGAAACAGAAACTGAGCTATAAATGCTAGACTGTCATGCCTGAAAGCAACTTCCATTTTCCATTCTGGATTGATTTTAAAATATGGTATCATTCCCAGAACTGTTAAGAATAATTCAACTTTTACCTACCCACCCATCCCCCTTTGCTCTTAATCCTTCCCTCAAATCAGATGGCATGCAAGATTTCTACATCAAAATCTGCCAAGAAATATGAAAAAACTAGTAAGCACAAATCTGTTAATAGTTAGAAATATTTTATAGAAATGCATTTTTAAGTACTCTGAATTTAGGGGGAGACCATTATTTGAGACATGCCATGTGGCTGTACAATGACGTATTGGGGTGCGGTGGTTCAGAACTAGTCACACAGTATGACCCTAGAAGCTGGGGGTGTTAGGGGTAAATATGGGAATGTGGGCAGGGAAATGAGAACTAGGAATAATGTCAGCTTACTTTTATTGAGTTCTGTCTCATAAATAAACCTTATGTTTTTGTTTGGGCTTAACATCTTTATGTCCCAAGGAGATAAACATCACATAAGATGGGGAGAAATAGGTTGAGCAGGAAGATGCAAACTCAAGGCCAGCAGAGGGAGTTGGTAGCAAAGAGATTCAAACACCAAAGCTGAATCCATAACTAACGTAGGCCTTTAGTGGCTGAACAGTAAACAAAGTAAGTTCCAGCTGTGCCCAGAATGTTCTGCTGAGGTTTTCATAGCTCCACGCTCTTTCACAACAGTCAGGGAAACCTAGCAGTCCCCTGGGAACAAAGGAATAAAGAGGGAATTCCAAACTGATGTTGAACAAGTAACAAGAGAACATAAATCTAGAGGGTGTTTCACTCTATACAAGCAACCCATGAAGAAATCACCAGTATTTTTCAAATATAAAACATGAGTGAGATTTCTCCTTAATGTGACTGGTCACTAAGGACTAGCCATTTTTGATTATCTGAGGGCACTGCAGAATTTCCTTCAAAGTCCCTTCTCAGTCAGGAAACCAGAACTTTCCACCACATTCTTCATTGCTCACAGCGTGTTTTTAAGGTCATCAACAGGAGAGTTGAAAATGTATGGACACGCTCCCTGGACCCCTTAGGAAGCTGTCTTTTATTCCTGGTCTCATATGGTGACATTTTCAAAAGACATTTTCATGATACTGAATTTGAAGTGAATTTGAAATTGAATTTCAAATTCAATGAATTTACCCTGGGAGCCAAGCATATTGGCAATCATCAGGTTTTCTTGAAGGGGTGACAAGTGTCTTTACATCGTTTCAAACAAACAAAATTCCCTAGACATGCTTCTTTGAAATTTTCCTCTTTCCCCTGGTTTCATATCATGAAAGTAGGAACCCCTTTCCTGTCTCAATGCTGCACCCACATTCAGCTCTTCCCTAATCCAATGCCCCCCACATTGATCTCTGCCCACCCTCCTGCAGGCTCCCAGCTTGTAAACTTCCACCTAAATGCAGAAAACAAAATAAAGTCCATTCTCTTACTCGAGGCTTTTTCCCCATCATTTTTATTACATGTTGAATAATATGTGTTGATCTTAAGATAAAATCACATGAGTTTTAACTAAAATGTGTGTCTTAGCAAAACACAAATCCAAATAGGAACATTTCAGTCACTCCAGAAAGTTTCCTTGTTCCTCCACTCTGTCACTCTCCACCCTCATTAGCAACTGCCATCCTAATTTTTATTGCCATAGATTAATTTTGCTAATTTATTAACTTCCCAGAAATGAAATAATATAGGGCTTTTTTGTGTATTTCTTTCATTCAATACAAAGTTTTTGACATTTATACATAGTGTTTCTGTTTCAAAAGGTCATTGTTTTATACTGCTCTGTAGTATTCTATTAAATCTATATAGCACAATTCTTTATCTATTCACCATGGACATTTGTTGCAACATATGTTGCTTCCAATTTGGGGTTATTCTGAATGAAGCTGCTATGAACATTTTTGTATATATATTTTTGTAGACATATATTGTTACTTTTGGGGGGGTAAAATTTAGATCTGGAACTTCAGCATCATGGGTTACATGTAGATTGAACTTTATAAGTGACGAACAAACACTTCTCCCAAAGGGTTTTACCAATAACATTAGGGAGTCCCAGCTGCCCTACATCCTTATGGACACTGATGTTACCAGATTTTTTAATTATATCCATCCCAGTAAATATAAAGTAGTATATCATTGTGAATTTTCATTTCCCTGATGACTAAGGAAGTTAAACACTTTTTCATGGGTTAATTGAACATTTATATATATATATATATATATATATATATATATACATATATATATATATATATAAATACAAATATTTGGGAAGTGTCTGAGTATTTTGCCCATTTTTATTGACTTTTTGATATCTTAGCCACTATCTGGCTTACCCTTTCATTTCCAAAACTGTGTCTTTAAATGAGCACAATTTTTTAATTTTTATGAAGTTCAATTTCATCGCTTTTTAAAGCAGCTTGGACTTCTTAAGTTCTCTCCAAGAATTCTATTCCTATCTAAAGAGTGCAAAGATATTTTCCTCTAAACATTTGAAAGTTTTAGACTTAGGTCTATGAGCAATTTCAAATTAACTTGTGTACAGTGTGCCACTGGGTCAAGTTTTTCCCTATGCAGATATTTCATCATTCCACATGCACTTATTGGAAAGATTTTCCCTTCACCATTGAATTGCCCTGGTATTTTTGTCAAAAATCAATTGTAAGGATCTCTTTCTGAACTCTAATTCTGTTCCACTGATTTATTTGCCTATCTTCCTGCCAATACTAACACTCCAATTGATTACGATAGCTTTATACAAAGCCTTGGATCAGTTAGTGCAAGTATCCTAACTTTCATTTTTCACAATGTCTGGTTTTTCCAAATTCTTTGTATTCTTACACAGATTTTAGAATCAACTTAAAACGTTTATCAAATGACATTTGATAAACAGTTGGAATGTTGATAAGGACTGTGATAAAGCTATAAATCATTTTGGGAAGAAATGACATTTTGTAAGTATTAAGTATACATTATATCTCTCTCCATTTATTTAGATCTTTATTTTCTCCCAGGAAAATATTTAAATTTTGATACTACATAAGAATTGAATTTCTTCAATTTCATTTACTATATTCAGTACTAGTACCTAGGAAAACAATTGCATTTTGCATATTGACCTTATATCCTGGGATCTTGATAGATTCCTTTGCTAGTAGATTACTAGGGAATTTCTTTGGGTTTTCTACATAAACAACCATGTTATGTATGAATAAAGACTTTTACTTCATTCTTTCTAATCTTTTGATATTTATATCTCTTTTTCTTGCTTTAACTGTTCTGGCAAGGAAATTCATGGAACAATATTAAATAGAATTGGTGAGAATAAGATTATTTCCTTTTCATGATCTTAGAAGTAAAGCATTTAGTTTTTCACTATTAATGTATGGTTAACTACAACTTGCTGAGGACTCTGTTTATTGGATACTAATGCCAGAGTATTGACAGTTTGGGGTTTATTTTAATCTCTAATGAGTGTTGAATTTGGTCACTTTTTCTGTGCTTATTGAAACAATTCTATTGATTTTGGGGGGGTTAATTTACATTGATTTTCAAATGCTGAACAACATAGATCCCTGAGATAAAAGATACTTGGTTTTACTTTCCTTTTTAGATGTCATTAGATTTGATTTTTAAATATTTTCTATTTACATTCATGAAAGATACAAGCTATGATTTTGTTTACTTATATTGTCAGGTTTTGATGTCAGAATTGCCCTGGGTTCATAACAAGAGTTAGAAAACTTTTCCTCCGCTTCTGTTTTCTGAGTTTATGTGACATTGGTTTACTTTTTTCTTGTATTCCTGATAGGAACCATAACACCACCTGAGTCTATAGATATTTATTTTGAGGGAGAGGAATAAATAGTTACAACAAATTCTATTTTTTAAGCAGTTATAGAGCTGCTGAGATTTCTTACCTCTTTTTGTGTCAGCTTTACAAAGTTGGTTATTTGCCCATATCATGTAACTTGTTGAATCTACTGACATAAAGTTTTGCATAGTATCATTTAACATATGTGGGTCCTGCAATAATATTCTCACTTTAATTTTTACTGCTAAAAATTCATTTTCCCTCTTTTGTTCTTCATAACTCTTATAAGGGGCTTAATCAATTTTAATCTTTTCTATAAATCACATGGTAATTTTTTCTAAATATTAAATTCTATTTAATGGAATTCTTTTTCTTTTATAATTCTCTTTTTTTACTACTTTGCTCTATCTTGAACCTTTCTTTTATAGAAGTATATAAAACAATATATTCCCTTCAATAACTGCTTTGCCTACACCCCACAAATTTTAATTTTATATTTTTATTGTCGTTCAGTTCAAAATAGTTTCTAATTTCCTTTTTAATTTCTTCACTGACCCTATGGATTATTTAGAAGAGTGCTGATTAATTTTCAAGTAACTGTGTTTTCCCCCTAGATTTCCAATTACTATTGATTTATAACTTAATTTCATTGTGGTCAGAGAATACAGTCTCTATGATTTGAGTCTTTTAAGCATGTTGAGACCTTTTTCCAGTCCAGATTTGATTATGACATTGAACACTCCACATGTACTTGAAGGCGGCGAGCGCTTTGCAGTTGCTGGAAGTGACACTCTATAAATGCCAACTATGTCGGCTGGAGGAGCAACTTGTTGAAATTTATATGCTTTTTGTCTGTTTATGCAATCCATCAATTACTGAGCAGGGCTATTAAAATCTCCAACTTGTATATTTTATTATTTCTCCCTTCAGCTCTCTCAGGTTGTGCCTCACTGTATTTAAAAACTCTGTAGGGGGGCTCCCTGTTGGCGCAGCTGTGGGCTCCACACCAGGGAGATTCCCACATGGTGCTGCAGACTTCTCCTGCCGCGCCTGCTGCTCCCCTCTGCAGTGTATTTCCGTCCATCTGCCTGTTCTGCTCCCCACTCTGTCTCTGCTGAACCCTCTCACTGCCCCACACCTCTGGCCTGTACCCCAGCTTGTATGCATAAATAAACAAATCTTTAAAAAAAAACCAACTCTGTAGGATGATTAGTAATATACTAGTGATAACTAGTATCATGATAATGATAAAATATCACCATGAAATAACCTCCTTTACCTGTGGGAGAATCATTCCGCTGTGGCCAAAACTACAAATGATAACCCTCAGTGTTGTTCTGAGAACCCATCCCACAGACGCATGTTAGTGACTAAACTCGTTCAATCCGTTACATCTTATGTAAGAAAACGTCCTGCAATCCTGACAAATCTCTTCCGTACTTTTCTCTCAGGCGGGTGTTTGACATTTCCTCTGTGGGGTGGTCTCTTCTGACTTTCACCAAGGCCCCACCTTCCTTTCTTCTTTTTCTATTGTGGTGTTGGGGATGTCAGCAGCTTCACACTCTCCAACTGCACAGGAACAAAGACACCAGAGTTTCTTCTAATGAATTTTGGGTCTAGGATATAGTGAAGCCATCAGTGTTAGTCAGGTTTCAGATCTTCTCCTGTTTGAAGTCTTTATATCTCACCAGAGAAGGAAGATATCAGGTCCACCTAATTCTTTCTCTCATGGATGCAGCTGGAAATCAAACTCTCCCAGAAACAGAGGTTCCAAACTCCCCAAATCGTAGATAGTCCCTGCACTGTCTTATACATGCTGGGGTATACTTATTCTCGAACCCTAGAATAAGTGGTCACAGAAATCCCTGCTGTGACAATGTGGGGGTAGACAGAAGACACATGTAAACACCCAGATTCTGGGCCCAAAGCATTATCTACCTGAGCTCTTACTTCCTTCCCCCTCACGAGAACCTTCTACTTACCACAGGAGGCTACTACTGACATCAGGAGGCTGAGTTACATTTACCTGGTTCCCCAAGGGCTTCATATCTGGCCTCTGTTAGTTTGCTGTCAGAAAGCTCTATGTTTTCCTGTTTGCTTGTTTGTTTCTGTCAACTCTAATCTGTTTCACCAGAGCAGAAACTCCACTCAAGGTGTGAATGCATCCACTCAGGTGTGTGGTAGAGCAGAGACTCTGTGGTAAACTGCACTACAAGTGACTCATCCAAGCAGACATTCCACATGATAAACACACAGAGCCTTTCTCTCCTTCTCCATGTTAAGTAGTTAAGAACTTCAGAAGTCCTAGGGATCTCTGCCCTTGCACATCCTTGCTTTAGAACAGTGACACAATCCATCACAAGAAAGAAGCAAGGCTATTTTTTGCAGGGACTAAGAATAAAGACTCTGACAGTCCCCTCCTATGTCAGTGAGAAGTTCCACACAAACTGATGTCTTTTGTACAAGCTTCCTTTCTCCAGGGCCTGGATGAAGGCCAGCTGCATCACCAGTGCTGTCAAAGCCTGTTTAATTGCAAGCTCCACACTCAAGGTCCCAGAGGAACCATTTTCCGTTGGTGGGAGAGGGCAAGAGCCCGGCTCCCCGCATTCCCATGACTGCATCCTGCAATTCCTGCGCCTTCCCGACCCCCACCCTTCCCCATATCCTTCCAAAAGCTAGAGTTTCTGAAACTGGACCCTGCCTGCTGCTTCTCCCCTCTCCCCCAAGTTTAGACCCTCTCTCACCCTCAGACCACCTGTGTCATGGGAAGGCCTGTGGGATTCTGCACAAGTGCATAACTGCAAATTTCATCTCCATTTGTATATGACATCGAATGAATATGGGAAAGCAAGTTAAAAGATGAGAAAGTTGATCTGAATATAACCTTGACTAACTTCTCGAATACCTAGATTTCAGGACTACAGTGGTAAAAAGACAAATGCAAGCACTTCTCTCATGCATGAAATACATTCATTCTGATCATTTAAAAATTACATAAATAAGGTCTCATTTGCCACCCAGTAAATACTGCAATTTAAAAAACATGATGGTGCCTGAGCTACATTTGAGGAGCACATTTAATAAGACTAACACTGTCTTGACGCAAGAAGGTTAACAGATCTGAAGGGAAAACTTTCACAGGAGACCGAACTATAATTCATATATGTTGAACAAGGAAAATAAAACATATTTTCTCCTTTCCTGATACAGGCCATCATTATTTTTTACATGACTTGTTTCTTTAAACTAGTTTAAAGTTAAAAGAAAAGATTTAAGACTCAGTTCCTAAAACAAAAGCACGGAACAGCTAACTATGGATCATGAAGACTATTTTACCACATAAATTGTCTTTTCAATATTGGAAATAATGAGAAAACACAGGAAGCCTCAAAAACAAGTATCTCGAGGATAGACTTTACTTAAGTTAGAATTCTCACCTCCTCTGGCAAGGACCCAATAATCCACCCCACAGACTTCAGCGTCTCCTGACACTGGACATCCCTGGCAATCAACCCCTTGGCCCACTGCCTCTCTCAATCCCAGCCACTGTCACAGGAAGTCTTAACAGCCTGCCTGGCTTACCGCGGAAGTGAGGTCTGGAAATGCCAAAAGGAGGAGAAAGAAATGCTTCCAGAGAGTGGAAGGAAATCACTTTGGACCTAAACTCACTGAGAAAATCTTCCTTTTCTGTAATTTTCACCAAACAAATAGCTTAGGCACAGTTAGCATGCAGCAGGCGACCCAGGCGAATTACTATTTCAACAAGTAAGTGCACCTTTGTAGGGCCAGCCTGTGGAAGGCCATTTTAGCAGCCCCTTTTCCTAGGTCTCTAATGCCTTCTTCCTAAGGCAAACCAAGTCTTCCTGAATAAGAACAGTATCTGGATCCAGAAGATGTGGTACATATACACAATGGAGTACTATTCAGCATGGAAAGAAGATAAACACATGCAATTTGCAGCGACATGGATGGAATTAGAGGGGATCATACTCAGTGAAATAAGCCAGAAAGAAAGAGAAAAATATCGAATGGTTTCACTTATAACAGGACTATAGGGAGGCCGGGTGGGAGAGAGACAA